>JAOBRB020033625.1:3042-15592 GCA_027575285.2 Zoanthus pulchellus | reverse complement strand
GGCCGCCACAGGGATCCCGCAGTGTGTATTTCGTTCAGATTAGTATGCTGCTCACTCGCTACGCTCGCTCGCAGCAATTAGTATATATTATTCAAAATTAACTTCTTTAGAACAGAAACAAGTAAAATAAAAAAAAGTCGTAATCAGCACCAATTTTAAAATGAACATCGACGTACAGTAGATAACCGTAACAGTGATATCTTCAGTATCTCTACTCTCTGACTTTATACGAGCAATGGAATCAATGAGGCTGAAAATTAAGAACACTTTATGAACGAGCTCACGCTGAGGTAGAAAATAGAAAAAAAAAACTCTTTGTTAAAACTAAATCTTTTAAGATCGTTGGCCAACTAAAAGTTAATCTCTGAAACCTGTTGGCGAGGACGACATGCGAAAGCACGAGAGAACTCGAGGATATAACATGCACAGCGGCCAGTTTAATACTCGATGAACGTACAGGAAATTTAAAATACAAATGATCAACACTTTGTCCCTCTGGTTGTTTAGCAGAAAAGTATAATAAATACTGCCAAAACAACATTCATTTCGCCTCTTCATGGGAGTGTGGCCGTACGTTAGCTAATCTAAGACACTTAAATAATATATAATCTGAAGACAATGGAATGTTGTACTAAACTGAGTGATTAAATATTCAAGAAAGATTCACATGTATAATTTACTGGTTTAAAATGAGTTTGACTATTTTATATGCATGGCTTCCTTGATGGAAAAGCTAGTTCCCTGAGCTATTATTTCAAAGCACTCTTGGCGCTCGTTGGAACAAGCTGCTTGGCACTCTTTGAATTGATGTAAGAGGACTTGTCTCTACGGATGCTTATGAACGCGTGTGCCGAAATTTCGACGGGTTTCCCCGACATAACACGAATTACATCTTGACATGTGAAAATTATACACGACCTGCAATCGGAGCTATTTAGAGACAGGGTCTTTCACTGAGTTTTTAAATCTACTGATCTTGTAGGTGCTGTCTTTTTTTTATTTCTCATTAGAAATCGCTCATAGAAATTAGAGAGTACGAAATTAAGAAAGAAAAAGGTGTGCTTGGCAAAATTTACCGTGGTTCATAAATTTTATTAAAATAATTGTTCTGACGAAATTCATGATTGAAATAAAGAAAATTTATTTCTGATGACACAGCATGCAGCTGATTACAAGTCAAAGTCCGTTTTTGTTTAATTATTTTGTTGGTGGAAAAAATTTCGTTTTCGGAGAAAAACAAACTTCAATTTCAAAGAAAAACAATTTTTCACTCAGTTTGCGGGAATTTCCCTTTAATACATACACGTGACACCCATTTTCGTTATAACTGGAAAGAATCTTGACAGCACTACCAGGAAACTAATAATGAACCCTGACAAATAGGTTCTGTCTAATAAACAATTCCAAGAAACTGGGATTTTCCCTAATATATAAATCTTTTCTTAGAAGTTGGGCAAACAGCATGACCTTTTCATGGAACGTCCCGCAGAGCAATATGTAAAAGGTTCATACAAAGTTCTCATAAATCAAAAACTCTTAACTATTGATCGATACAGTGAGGATTCATTCTAGCCCTGTGAAGTCAAACTTTGCTAACTCAGTGTTCTGATGGTCTCCAAATTATTCGGACGAAAAATAACAAAAATTGTAAGTTGCAATTGTATGTATATATATTATTTTGTTATGGTGAAATTTTAAGATATGAAACAAATAAAACTGCAGACACTGAATATATTATCTATAAGCTAATCACAAACCATCCCGATAAAGATAACTTTGTCCATTGATGAGAAGTAAAGGATTTTAATAATATTTGATTGAAAATGGCCATGAAATTCTTGACCTATTTGTTGGAGCAACTTTAGAATACCCCGGCACTGTGTTTGATATAATTCTGAGTATTTGTTTTTATAGATCGAGTAATGCGAAGAATACATCACCATGTCATTAAAGGCAGTGTCTGGCTAAAGTTTATCTTTATTTGTTGAACACTATTAATACAGCTAAGGAAAAGCGAGTGAAGATTCAGCTGAAATCTTCAATATTCGCTCTTGCTAATTCTTACGTTAGAAGAATAACAAGAGTTTGCGAGCTCGCGAGTGTTTTAAAAGCATTCAAAATATTTAATCTAGACCTCAAAAGTGAAATACGCATAACTAATCAGTACAGATTTCTCCTTTGAAACTCTAAGACAATGAAAAGTGACACGAAATGGCAAACCTAAGACCATGAAATAATATGTAATGGGCTGCAAAAATGACAAGACTGATTTCGATATATTTAAACTCAATTTGATACCGAGACTTAAGAAAATAAAACAAAAGAAATCACAGTAGCCATTCGGTGAAGAATAATATATTTCCGAAGAAAAGAGTCAATAGTCTTACCATACGAATTAAGTACATTAAGTACATTGAACTGTATAAATTACTTATGCTCGTTTGTCAAAACAATTTGATCCAAATGTCGCTGTTTTTCTCATGCTGATATTGTATTGATATCAAAGTCATCTTTTGACTTTATTATCTCGAAAAATGTTTTTGTAACATTTTAGAAATATGTTGGGCAATGTAAAAGAAAATGTGGTTCATCTTCAGATTCTAATGTGCAAATTTAGCATGCTCGATGTTTGGGTTTCACATACGAAATTTATAAAAAAAGAGGTGGGCCTTACTTTTTTCTTTCTTCCTCCCTTTCCCCTGTCCTTCCCCTCTACCCTTAGCCTTTTTCCCCTTCCCGCGTTCCCCTTCCCTCCTCGTTCTTACCGTTTTTTCACTCCCTGCCCTTCCCTCCCTACCCACCATTACCCTTTTCTCCGCGTTCCCCTTCCGTCCTCGCTCTTACCGTTTTGTCACTCCCTGCCCTTCCCTCCCTACGCGCCATTACCCTTTTCTCCCTTCCCGCCTTTTCCCTTTCCTTCCTTCCTGTCCTTACCCTTTTTTCCTTCTCGTTGAGACAGACGCTCCATCTTTTCATACAATACAACTATATTGTTGAGATTGTTCTCTTCTGTTAACTGGCCAGGGTGGATAAGAAAAGTGAAGTTTCTGTTCCTAAACCAAGACCAGTGCCTACACTCCCGGAAGGAAACATGGGCGATCAAGTATTGGGTGGAGAACTAACATCTCGAAATAAAACGAATCAGTCAGAAGCGACCCGTGAACAAGCACCGAAGGACTCGACCCCTCAAACTGAACAACAATTACCAAAAGTAGCAGGTGCAACCCTTGAAAAGAAAGATTCTGTAAGAGTTGACCAGCAAAAGCCTCAAAGCCTTAATAGTGTATCAGCGCGTGCAAAATCGGAGATTCCCAATACTGAAACTGAATACCACAAAAATCAGGGGTGTAATGTTCAAGAAAACAAACAATCAGATCCTCTTCAAAGTGACTCTTGCAGCACTACAGAATATTTAAGTAGAGAGTCAAAAAGCCTTCACAGTGCCTCAGCACAGTCGGCAAAACCTACTCCGTATGGTTATAAGCAAAGTGCAATCACTAAAAACGGGAATGATAAGAAAGAAGCAGAAAATTTTAGTAAACATTCTGCTGCCAAAAATGAACACCAACAAGCAGGAAGAGAGAAGCTGATTGAGAATGATATGGCGCCAACTACATTAGTTAACGTAGCAATAATCGAATGGGAAGTGAATGATGAATGGTCTGTCGACGTGGCACACATTTTCATTTCTGAAGTCGCCAATCAACAAAAATTAAAGGCTAACATTGTACCAGTAAAAGGTTGCAATCCAGATACCTTGCTCCAAAACCTCGTCAAGTGTACGAAAACTGACGCCTTCAGATATATTGTTCTTCTAGTGAAGAAAGAGGTGTTCAGGAATATTTCAACTGACAAGAGGAAACTAACTTCTTACACAGACCTACTGTCGGAAATACAAGCTAATGCAGGTAACAAAAGGGTTCAAATAGAATAAAAAGTGACTCTTTGTGTGTCCAGTACAGTTTCCATATCTTTTCTTGTATGTATGTTTTCATCACTGTTTGCTACTCAATGATTTTTTATCTTTTTACATCTTTTCTCTGTTACATATTATTTTCATACACCGATCAAAAATTCATAATCAAAATAGAGTTCTGGTTGCTTAGCTCGTATAACCCTTTTCTTGTCCTTTTTTCTTGTTGCCTCATTTTCGAATAGTATTTCATTAGAGACCAGAGAGTGTATTTTCCATACTTGTATGAGGCAATATGCTACATTTAAAGTGCATCCGGGATCCTAGGACCCAGCTAATTACTCTTAGAATGTATATTCCTTTTTAAAATATATATACATCAAGGTTCTTTCTACGTAGTAATTGTTTGTGGTATAGCTAGCTCAACAAAAGTAATAACTTAAACTTAAAAGCACTGCCATTTTAGTTCATTCTTTAATGTTATTAGAAACGATTTAAACGGCATTCCAAAATGACAGTAATGACTTTTTGTCTTTAAGGAACCCAGGCTGTCCTGATAGTCTGTAATGATGAAGATCCCATTCCACACGATCAAGTACATTCGAAAAGCGTCGGTAATATCTTGAAACACGTTAAAAGTTCTGAGACTAAAATTGATGAAAATACTTGGATTACATTGTCCTGGAACGAATGTGACCGAAATTTTTCCCTAGAAAAGTACATACAGTACTTAGTTGGGGTGCAACAACTGGCCGAGGCAAAAACAGGGGTTTCCATATCACCAGGAGAATATGAAGAGAGCCCGAGTTGCATGAACGCTACAACTATAAGTCAAGGTAGTTTTGCGCCAGCTTTGTCTGCAAACCATGGACGTCGGCTGGAAGTGAATCCAGTGGTGCTACGCAGTGCTTCCCAAGATGAGTCATCTAATATGGAGGATCGAGGAAACATTGTTTGGGAAGGGTGGCTAGAATCTGGGAGGTTAACGACCACGTACCAACGGCCGAACTGGAAACCACCACCTGAACTTTATAATAATGTATACGAAGAGAACTGTTGTAAACGCTACACCGAGTTCCAAGTAGAACAGACTGAAGATGGGGGTTTTATGATAAAAGCCGATTCCCGTATACGCGGTCTCTTCAAACGATTACAAAGATCGATGATTATTTAGCAACTCGCAAGACGGAAATAATGTATGTTAAGCAAATCGACAAAAGAATGTTAAAACCATGCATATAAATTGGAAATATAGCGATATATGTTTACAATAGGTACGGTAAAATGAGAAGAAACAAAACAGCTTCATGGAAAACTACGGTTCGGGTTGCTGTGAAATGACAAAGTAGTAGGTGGAGGACTAAAGAAGAGCTAATTAGCACAAAATAAACAATTCCCATTATATAAACACTGCTGTTGTAGATAGATGGCTTTAATGTTTCGACACTTATAAAATTGTAGCTTTTATTTGGTTTATTTGACACTTGTAACGTTGTAGCTTTGATCTGGTACTTACTAAAATGATTTTGAATATAATTTAAAAGAGAAAAATAAAAATATCCCATGCACTTATATAGTTTGATTTCGATCCTCCTTAACTTTTTAACCTATTTCCATTTTTTCATTTTCCTTTTTTTTTCTTGCTCTCCTTTTATCTTTCCATGACATTCTTTTCCTTTTATTTTTCTCACTATTGCGTTTTATCTATTTCATTTCATTTCTTTTTTATCTCTTTGCAACTCTTACAACTTCTTTTTATTCCCTGCATCTACTTTAAAACCAAATGGTTCCATATCTAGAATTTCCAGAAAGCAACAACTAAACTATCTGTAAATAAATTCTTCTTCATAGAATTATGAAAAGATATTCATAAACATTTTTAGTTTACCGTTGGGAATGGTAACTGTGAGGCTGAAAGTAGAAACTCAGGGAATTACCGTCTATAATGTCAGCCACTACGTAGCCTTAGCAAGGCTGCAGAGGAAGAGGAGGCATGTTGCCTCTTCTGATTTTCACTGACACAACTAATGAAAACTTAGATAATGGAAGACCAGGTTCCTACATTCAAGGCCTTACATCATATTTTTCCATTTTGCCTTCTCTGTTTTGGAGGTCTGGCTACGGCCCTGCTCTAAATTTAAATTTTGCAGTTAAATATCGAGTATAAATCAAAGTTTGCCAGTGCAGCTTAGAGCTGATAGCAGGTTTTGAAACATAATAGAATATCAAGGCATGTTACGTTACAAACGACGGAAAACAAAAAGTGATCTTGTACTCTGATTAAAACACGGTTAAAAAATTCTAGATTTCGAGTTTCGGATAACCGCAAAAGAAAGGACGTGGGCACCCTATCGGCCGGTCAGTTGGTCGGTTGGTGAAAAACCATTTTTTTATAAAGGTCTTCATGACTTTGCCTTACATGTCTACAGACGAGTAGATTCTATACGGTTATTTTTAATAAGTTAAATAGTTTGCCAGAATAGCAACAAAATATTATTACTAGCTAAATCCTAATACGAGCCTGTGACCCACGGGGCCGGCGCTTTTCTCCGGTTTCTGTAGTGGAAAGCGGATGAGAGTCTTTGACCCCCCTGGACGGGACACTAATCCATCACAGGTTACCTCCCAGCAGACGCTGGTACTCATTTACCTTCCCCGGAAGGATGGAAAGCTGAGTTGGCTTAAGCGGAAAAAATGGTCACACAAATATTCCAATTTCGGCAAAGTGCCGGGGATCGAACTCGGGACCTTGTGTTTGGAAAGCAGAGATCTTACCAACTGCGCCAACCACGTCCGCATAATATTATTACGCTTCCATCAAATTTATTCAAAGAAAAAATATCGAAAAATTTAAATACGCTATAATGTACGAAAAAATTTTTGTGGCTCAGTTTTTTTAGTACTTGTAGATCCTTACAAGCCCCAAATTACGTTAATATTCTTGTCGTATTCATAACAATATCATTAATGATTTAAACATTTTAATCGCATACACCCTAAGGTAATTATATTCTTGAAATTGTTCATTTGGTTTTCTTAGAAACAAAGATCCGGGAAAAACCCAACTATTTATTTTGAAATTTTAGTTTCGTTTCAGCTGTAGATTCAAAACGATTGTACTCTAAAGTTGTCTTAAATCTAAACACTAGCTGAACAACAGCCAACTCATGGCCAGCACATCGAACGAGAACCAAGAATTAGAAAAACTTAAGCAAGAACTTCGTGATTACGAGACCGGAAGTAAGTTAGGATTGGAGGCTTTTCAAGATGCCGAACCAGGAGAAATGAAGAATATGAAAGTGAGAATGGCTATATTCGGTATGACTGGCTCAGGAAAATCGGCTCTGGTAAATACCGTGATGAAAATACTTTGTGGAAAGGATGAGAAAGGGGTGGCCATTGAACAATCATCCGGCGGAGAAGGCACCACAATCCTCGAAGAGTTTCTTCCTCAGTTCAACTTCAGACTCATTGACACTCGGGGCTTCTTCGAATTTGACTCTTTGGAAGAAAGTAAGTCTCGGCGTTGTATTTTACCTCGCTAGACTGTCGTAAAACATTTTGGTTACAAAATAGGATACTAATTTCTTCTCCTTAGATTTTGCTGTTACGCAGACTTATTACTACATAAAATTCTACATTGCATAAAAGGCCTTGATTTATCTATAAAATTATAATACCCGTTTCTATACTGACTAACTTTGTTATTTAAACTATTATAATAATTATTGTTGTTGCTATTACTGCTACTGTTGTTGTTCAAAACATCTTGCTGGATTCACGCAAGAAACTAAACACAGTTCTTGTTATTCCAGTTCCAAGTAGACAAACTCTTATATTGATTCTTGTTCTCACATAACCAGTCCTGATATCGAGGGCTTAGTTGTCCTTAAGGCGCCAATAATTTTATGGACAACACTAATTGATTGTTGTAAGCTTCCAAAGTTTCTTAATCTCTTGATATCTTGATTATCTTGTTTGGATTATTCAAGTATCGAAAAAGCATGTGACATCTGATAATATAACGTTTTTTTTTTGTTCCAGAATATTAAACTTAACAACAGTTTTCTCATTTCTTTTTCAAACTATATACATTGTTACTTTATAGCCGAGTTATTTCGCATTCTCTATGGTACCGTACGTGAAGGAGAGGTTATTGACCGTGGCCAGGTGGGTGAGGTAAAGAGGCGCTCGGCTGGTACTGGTGGTCACAAATTGAACAAGCCTCCCATTTCGGATCAAGTGCACGTGGTTTTGTGGGTGATCAAAGCTAACGATGTCAGGCTCACCGAGAACAAATACAATGACAAATTCAAATTTGTCACACACATGCTTAAGCAGGAGTGTAAGTTCAACCTTAATTCAGACTTTACTTTGTATTAATGTCATTTTTATAGACGCGCTTCAAATACTTTTGAAAAATAATGTCAGATCATGAACTCAATCACAGCTAAGAACTTACTGTTTACAGGATTTCCTCCGTTAAAATACCCTTTAAACTGGACTGTATTCTTATACCTTTTTCTTAAAGAAATTCATATTTGCTTCAGTAAGGAGTACACAGGAAACCTAGAATACGCTGTGTGTAGGGTATTGTTCCACTGTCACATTGTTTATATACTCTACTTTTTATTCTAAGTGTAAGAAACTTTATAAGCGTTTGATAAAAGTTCCTAAATCTTCTTTGCATATTTTCCTACAGGTATTACTGTCATAACGGTTGTGACGTGCGATGATACCATTAAACCAGAGAAGCGAGCGGAAGTCATCGACAAGGCGCGGGACGCCACCAACAGCAACAAGCCTCATTCTTTCATTCTTGCTAATTGGTTAAGCAATCAAAACGATTATGATGCTAAATATGAGGAAGGAGTTCTAAAGATGTTACATGTGGCTCTCCGTTGTGGGGAGAGATCAATCAAAATGCGCCAGAGTAAAAGACCAAGTGCTTCCACAATATGCTCTACCAAACCATCCAAGCATGAAAATTGCTCAATGAATTCATTTTAAAAACTATATTTTCAAAAGAGCAAAATACATGTTATTTTATAAAGGGCTTGTGGAGATCAGCGAGATAGCTTAGAGGCTAGCTGTAGCGTTAGAGAGAAAAATAATAAAGAAGAAAAAAATGTGGAAAAGCGTTCTAGCTAGCCTGTGATCTCAGCTTTTCATGTGCTCTTCACGTCTTAGCGTTTTCTATTATTACCTTAAAACACAATTGATACTATTTTACTTCTTGTAGAAATAACTTTATTTCCATCTTGAAAAACCTTTTTTCTTGGTATTCATATTTTAAATTTTACGTAAAGTTCTTATCCAGCACGACAGCCCATTTCCAGGGCTGCGCATTGGTTCCTAAGGGCGGTCTCTTGCCGGGACTTAGTGCTCAGTTTTTGATTTCGCCCTGGTTCGCGGGGTCTGATGCGTAGATTTTGGGGGTGTTCTGTTGTTTTTAATTTGTAAGCGCATTGAGGCATGCAAAATGCGCAAGAACTGTAATTATTATTATTTATTATTTATTATTATTATTATTATTATTATTATTATTATTATTATTGCCTGACGTTATTCCGTGATTGAAGTTTAGTTAATGAGTTATATAAAATAGATTTTAGCCAATCAGTTCGCGCGTTATTTAGGATTATTGTCGTAATTTGTGTAAGAAACAGAAGTTGTCAGGCTATAGAGCTTCTCAACAGTAATAATGAAGTTAAAGCCAATAGGTTTGCGACTATAACGTTCTAAGCATAGCTATAAAAGAGTAAATTGGAGCAAGTCCGATGCTTCAAGCTTTAGCCCTTTGGTACGATACTTGAAACTTCGACAACTGTAAATATATTTTCAACTGCCGAAATGTTGACGAGTTTGCCGACATAACAAGAATTACATTTTGCACATATAAAGTTATACACGACCTAGTACCTGCGATCGCCGTTCCTTAAGGACAGGGTCTTTTACTGAGTTTTTAAACAATCTACTAATCTTGTATGAACTGTTTTTTTCCTTTGATTATTAATTAGAAATCGCTCAGAGAAATAAAAAAAGTACGAAATGAGGATGAAGCAGCCAAAAATTGAAAAATATGGCAAAATTTACTGTATTTCATCGAAAAATCTATTAAAAATAAGTGTTGTGATGAAGCAAAATTTACCGTTGCTCGTAAAATTTATCAAAATAAGTGTTGTGATGAAATCAATAAAATTAAGATAATTTATTTCTGATGACCATGCAGCTATTTACAAATCAAAGTCCGTTTTTGTTAAATGATTTTGTTGTTTAGAGAAATTTCATTTTCGAAGAAAAACTAATTTTCGCATTTTCTAAGAAAAACAAGTTTTCACTTTCGCGGGAAATTCCCCTTAACACGTACACGTGGCAACCACTTTCGTTATAACTGGAAAGAATCTTGACAGCACTACCAGGAAACTAATAATGAACCCTGAGAAACAGGTTTTGTCTGGTAAACAATTCCAAGAAACTGGGATTTTCCCTAATATATAAATCTTTTCTTAGAAATCGGGCAAACAGCTTGAACTTTTCGGGGAACGTCCCGCAGAGCAATATGTAAAAGGTTCATACAAACTTCTCATAAATAAAAAACTCTTAACCATCGATCGATACAGTGAGGTTTCGTTGTAGCTTTGTGAAGTCAAACTTTGCTGACTCAGTGCTTTGATGTTCCAGAATGGGGCAAGAACAAACCAAAATTGTAAGTTTTTATATGGTTTTGTTATGGTGAAATTTTAATATCCGTGACTAATACAACGTCAACGGCAGACGCTAAATATATTATCACAAACCATCCCGATATAAAAGACTTTGCCCATCCTTTTAATTTTAAAAATAAATTCTGAATTTATAAATGGCCATAAATTCATGATCTACTTATTTAGCACTATTAAGACAGCCAAAGAAAAGCGAGTGAAGATTCAATAATCTTCATTGTTCGCTCTCGCAAATTTTTACATTAGAAGAAAACAAGAGTTTTGCGAACTCGCGAGTGTTGTTATAACCATTCAAAATATTCAGACCTGAAAGTGAAATTACGCATAACTAATCAGTACAGATATATGCTTCGAAACTCTAAGACAATGAAAAGTGACACAAAATGACAAACCTATGACAATTAAACGTGTAATGGGCTGCATGTGTTATTAAGGCTCAACTTGATACAGAGACTAATTGAAATAAAACAATAGAAATTCCAGTAGCCAATCGGTGAAGAATAATGTATTTCCGAAGAAAAGAGTCAAAGGTCTAACCGTTTGCATATATTAAGGCAAAAGCAGTATCTTCTCGTCACTTAGTTTTTAAATAATTAATTTCTCAGCTTTAGAAGTTTTGGGATGGAAGTCCCTTGAAATTAGGGGACATTTTCACCGATGTTGTTTTGTTTTTAAGGCACTGAATGCTTTACTTGATATTAGTTTTAATAATCCTTGTTCAAGTGAATTTCATGGTTACAACACTAGAAATAGTTTTTTGAGGCGTTTACCCAAATCTAGAATTAGCTGGGGACAAAATACATCAGGTTTTTTTTCTTAAAGAATGGAATAATCAACAAAATGATATTAAATGTGCTGATACGTATAATAAAAGTAATATATTTAAGAATCGGTTTTTAAGGATATTTATCTAATACATTTACTGTCTCTATATTTTATAGATGTTATTATATGTACCTGACAAGAGATAAGTTAATTTAGTTATTAGGCCACCTGATAGAATATTACTATTATTATTCATTGTATCCGAGTGTTGGTTCGTCCGTGAATCGAACCCGAACCTCCCGCACTGTAAAGTGGCAATAATCCAAATAAGCAAACCAGGCGTGTTACTGTTTTATTTCCTTAAAAAATGTTAGGAAAAAACAGATCACATCTTAATATGTCATAATTTGTGCATTTTTCAAAAGTTTGCAAGGTCATCAGCATTGCACTTTTTGTTAGTTTATGAGCCCAGATCGTTCAGCAGTAACAGAAGAAATAATTTATTAAAAATATGTCATGAAAAGCAATATAAACTTTAACAGCAAATTGGTCACGTCACACAACAATTTTAACTCTTCATACGACTGTTCAGTGACTTGTTAAGGGTTTTTAATGTATCTTTGGGACTCCTGAGAACAAAATTAATTACACATAATTTACAAACACAATACGATCAATGACAGACTACAAAACCCAACCATCAGGTACGGCTTTGGTTTTTGGGTATTGACTATTTAAAAGTATTTATAAATAGGAATATGGAAATGTAATGAGCTAAATATTGAATATTGAATTATAAACTTCTTGTATTTAATATAGATCGAATATATCATGGTTTTCAAACTTTGGTATTTTAAATAAATTTTAAACTATTGTTGGGTATATTGGATGTTTTTTATCGAATATGTTGGTATTCCACCACACATCATCGCCACCATCACCACCATCATCATATCATCACCATCACCATCTCCATCATCATCACCACCATCATTATCATATTATTATCACCACCACCACCATCAACATCATCACCACCACCACCACCATCATCATCATCATATCACCAACACCACCATCAACATCATCACCACCACCACCA
The DNA here is from genome assembly GCA_027575285.2 of Zoanthus pulchellus. Taxonomy (NCBI): domain Eukaryota; kingdom Metazoa; phylum Cnidaria; class Anthozoa; order Zoantharia; family Zoanthidae; genus Zoanthus; species Zoanthus pulchellus. The sequence continues at coordinate 3,087 of JAOBRB020033625.1, read as the reverse complement.
CCATCATCATCATCATATCACCAACACCACCATCAACATCATCAC
>JAOBRB020033519.1:0-15593 GCA_027575285.2 Zoanthus pulchellus | reverse complement strand
ATTAGCCAATTTGGTTCAAATGGCTCTTAAGATCAACATTTTCATTTTGAAATTTTGACATATTTTATATTTTCTTATAATTAAAATCATTGTGTTTCTTATACTTGCGCAGTATGATAGGTTTTTTTTAGTTTGTTGAATTATATTGCCTTTAAACATTATTCCCTGAAAATTTTATTTAATTTGATTGGGAACTTTTTGAGTTAGGGCTGTTTTAGAAAGGACACCCTCCAGCAGGTTCAGCCCCACCCTCTTGGTTACCATAGCAACATAATTGGTAAACAATTATCAAAATAGACTTGTCTTGTGGTCTGTATTCAAAGTGTGCAGGTTGCATTTTGTTGAAAAGCTTGTGAAAAAAAAGCAATTTTTTAGGTACATACCAACAGACAATTATTTTTTACAGTCCTCATTAATTTTTTGTTTGATATAAGTGAAAACTTTCTTTTGCTGCGCTCACTTGTGAAATAATTTTACCAACTGGAAGATAACCTTCTATGTTCACGCAACCCTGTAATATCCTCTATATATTTTTGTTGTAATTTTAAAAAGTTTTTATAAGTACCTTGTAAGTACCGAATTACTGGCGTTTCCCTGATTCGGTAATTTTATAAAATTAATTCTGTTGTTAAAGCTTCTCAAACCAAAATTCGCACAACTCAAAAAATGAAACAGCTATAAAAAGCCGCTAAAAACAGCAGCAAGAAAATTCCAAACAGAATTGTTGTCTTGTTTGGCTTTGAAATCCTAAACGCAGTGTCATGGGAAAGTTTTAGTTTCAAAAACATATTTGTTTTAAATGTAAGCAATTTTTTAACAGCTTTAAAAAACCGTTGTTTATCAGAAAGGCAACAGTGAATACACACGCATCGTGCTACAGAAAAATATAATTCATAAAATATATAGCAAACTCTAGCTATTTATGTTGTGAAATGAAAGATTCACATTAGCGAGTAGGTTTTTATAATCTCTGAGTACCCAAGATTTCACGATTTATAAACGGTTCATATCACAAATGGAGGACTTCATCGCATTTCACTACTTCTGAATGTTGAATCTTACTATTTCATTTTATGAAACTCTAGGACTTGCTATAGAGCACTCTATAAAGTCCTTGAAGTTTTCGCTTGATGTACATACATACAAACTTACTTACTTACCGACCTATTGTTTTACATGTATACTTATTAAATGTAAAACATTCGAAGTCTCCTTGAAATTCATATTGTGCTGCTAAGTTAATAAATGAGTTTTAGAAAAGTCTCTGCGTAAAAGATTTTTGTAGTATTTGGAAACTCTGCCCAGGATTCTTTTCGAATTGTTCTTAACTTTTGGCCAGTCTGAGCTAAAGTTGTTCTATTTGCATCTTAATTAATGCGCAAACTAAGATATATACACTGTCACTATTCATGTAATGTGTATACCATGACTACTTCTTTCCTTTACGTATACTAGCCTCTTGAATACAATTAAGCTGAGTTTGGTGTTATTCATTCTTGAATGATATAATTTGTTACTTATAACATATGTACTTGTGGTTTATTATCTATATATTTTCTAAAATCTATAGATATTCCCAATATAACAGGTGGATCTGAAGGTACGACGTTCTACTTTTACTGATCCATTCGTTTTATTGTCTTTGTTATTAGTATAAACAGATCATACTAAAAAATCTTCTTTCTACATTACTCAAATAGTATTTGCTTGGTACTAAAGTTGTCATGAAGGTAAACTAAAGAAAAAATTCAAAACAGCTTTAACGTTTGCATGATGTTGCTTAGATAATACAAACCTCAACAGGCTGAAGTTCATAATATGAACTCCCTCAATATTTTGGTGAAATACTTTAGTTTACTGTTTCCTTTTTGCCAATAAACAAACTACTAAAAGGCGGAATTCTTTGCCCAAATTATTGACCTAATTTTTACTAGTTTCTTCATAAATATATCTTTGAATGAACTTACTTCAGGTCACTCATCATATTAAGCATTTTAACGTTTTTCTTTAGAATCAGGATCATCAGACAAAGAGGAAGACATGGGTAAGATTCTCGATATTGAAATTAAGCGAAAAGCTAAGCTAAATCTTTACGAGCCTAGTGGCCCATGGAGCCGGTGCTTATCTCCGGTTTCTGTAGTGTTAAGGGGATGAGAGTCTTTGGCTCCCCCTGGACAGGACACTAATCCATCGCAGGTTAGCTCCAAGCAAATGCAGGTACTCATTTACCTACCCCGAAAGGATGGAAAGCTGAGTTGGCTTAGGCAGAAAAGAAGATCACGCAAATATTCAAATCTTGGCAAACTGTCGGGATCAAACTGGGGATCTTGTGGTTGAAAAGCAGAGATCCTACCAACTGCGCCAACCATGTCCAACCATAACCAAGTCTGCTAATATGAATATCAGAAGACTGACACTCTTAAAAACACAGTGCCAGTTTGTTTTCACACTTTACACCCTAACAACTATTTCACCAATCCGTTTACAAGCGGATAATAGTTTATAATTTCTGTTATTTTCAGGTACTAGTGAGGAAGATTGCTCACCGCACATGAAAAGAAAGAAATGTTAATACTGATATTTTTATCCTGAATAATGAACAATTTAAGCACTTTAATATATTTTCTTCTTCCTTTAGCTCTTGTTTTTCATGTAGTATGTGGATAAGAGCAATTAGTGAATATATGTTGTACAATAAAGGTGGGGTACGAAACCAACCTATCGATTTGCTTCCGAACACTTAGAAAACTTGCAGCTACTTTGCATTTGATGTTGGACATCATTCAGTCCACCATATTGTATGTATAATTATATTTTTCATTTTGAAGAAGAACACTCTTCTCTTGCAAAACTGACTCTTGTGATGCTAATTATTGTATTTCAGATGGTGTGGTCCATGTTCTAGCTGAACCTAATCTTCACAACAAAAGTAAGCTGCATATAAATACACGTTTTTTTAATGAAGTACTCTACTTTTGTGTTTTAGTGAAATCTCAAGCTCATAAGAGGCCTAGACACTATGCTATAGCCTTGAGTGTTTGACGGAATGATTTTTGGGTTTTAATAATTGTGTTTCCCAATTCTGATATGACACCTTGGTTGGCCCAATTTAGAAGTATTTGTTGTACTTAGAGCAAATGATGTGGGATGTCAAACCCAGGGTCTGGCGTTCCGTTAAGGGGTGGTTACTAAGCCTTAAGTTTTATAAAAATGGACAACTGTTTGTCACCGCATGCTTATGCCATTATTAGTTTAATAAAATGATACGTGTAACAAGTATAAAATACAAAATATGAATAAATTATTTACAGTAAAACATGTCTTTAAAAACAATTGTCTGTTTTTTTCAATACTTATCATTGCTATTATTGCGACCTTAAGTTTTACTTTTGGCCGGAGCAAGTAGCCACTATTTTGTGTGATTATTAGTGGGTTTATTACACGATATGTTGGTCTGAAATCTAACAGCGAGATGATCCAGGTAATTTTTCTAGCTTATTAGATAATATTACATAGATTCTGGAGAAAAATGTTTTGACATTTGGCCGTGCTCGATCGCCCACTTTAAATATAAGCTTAATTAAGATTTCAATATAGTTTCGATATAACGCCCCCTCTGGTTCAAATCGATCGATATCTATGCTTAACTATTACACAGGCAGGGCCTGATCGTCAGTCCGACTCGGATCAACTCGGACCAACTCGGATTGACCAAAAATATTAATATTACTAAATAAAACTAAAACTAAATAAAATATTAAGCAGTTACCTGGATATTGCTGCTCAAAAAACAGTTAGGTTGGCCTCTTCCATTGCCGCTAAAAGTAAAAAATACACAACACTTGACTGACTTGATTGCTAGGTCAGCATCCACCAGAATCATCTCAGTCGAAAGACTAAGTCGAGTCCTAATAGTCCTAAATAAATTACGTCGGTCAAACGACTAGGTTCGAATTTCAATATTTTTTAATTTCGTGTGCTATTTTGCTGGTGAGTATTTCAGTTCTTAATAACACATTTAACAAATTTAGTTATCGGCTATGTTGTGTTTTCTCATCAGCAATAAATTTGGTAATAAATTATTGCCATAAATTCAAGGCATTTGAATTTATGGAGAGTAAAAATAGCTGAAAAATTATATAAAAAAATAACATCTACCAGAACCACCTCCCCGTAAAACAAAATCTGTTTTAATGAAACAAAATCTGTTTTAATGAAACATAAAATTAAAAATTTCTTCTCATAATTAATTTTTAGGTACTTTTATGGCAGTAATTTATTACCAAATTTATTGCTGATGAGAAAACACAACACCATAAAATTTGTTAAGAGTGAATGTCAGCAACCATCGAACATAATATTCAAAAATTCGTGGCAAGTGTCCAAAAATCGATTTGGCTCAAACTTATATATCTGATAGCCCATTATGTTAAAGAAAACAAACATTTACACATCAATTTTTTTGTACAACTTTGATAACCATCCCAAGGACTTATTCAGGACGAAATATTGTGAATTTTTTTCATATCGGTCATGGTGAAATATGACGTTGAAATTAGGCTATTTTGGACGCCATCAAAACTATGCCGTACTTAAAAATATGCAAAATATTACTGGAGTCTTTTTTCCTTTGATATTCAGCCAAACGAATCTTAATATAAAAATAAATAAACTGTGTAAATATTACAGTTATAGGTCAAGTATTTTTGCTACATGAGGTCACTCAAATCACTCTTTGTAAATGACGAACATTTGCATATTCGACCTCCCGAACAAAAAAAATCATATCTCGTAAAGGATAAAATATTTTTCAATAAAAACACCACAGTGATTCATTAGACATAATGGGTTTTCAGATATATAAGTTTGAGCCAAATCGATTTTCGGACACTTGCCACTGTTTGAATTGGTGCTTCCTGCCATCCACTCTTAAGTGTTTAGCATTTAAAATGCACACAAAATGTGTTATTAAAAACTGAAATACTCCTCTAGCAAAATTGCACACGAAATTCATGTTTAAAGAAAGCGACAATATCCACTCTTTTCACCACATCAAAACATTTTGAGTCGTCGAGTTGACTTCTTTGAGTCCTACGGTAGCCATTTTTAAGAAATATTGAAGTTCGAACCTAGTCGTTTGACCGATGTAAATGTTTAGATCTTCGACCCAGTCTATTGACCGAGGTGGTTCTGGTGGACGCATGCGCGTCCGACATGTTTGTTTTGTGTCATTGGTTTTCTGTATCAGGCCTTCCCGTGCTATCACAGATTTCAAGATGGCGGAGAAAAAAAAAACAGGCAAGTGTGGTGCACATACCTGGGTTCAAAATAACGTTCTATAATTTTGCTTTATTTTGTAAACTCTTTTGTTTGATCCAAAATTTTTGCCGGCAGTTTTCGTAGCCAGGTAAAATACCCTGTTAGCAAATCGGTATAAACCTACAAGACAACTGTGCTGTGAAAACAACAACCGCCGGCAAGATCCAAAATCTGCCGGAGGCTATTTTGAACCCTGCATACAGAGGGAGTTTGAAGACTTTTATGACTTATTCTTAGGGTGCAAGCTTTCCCAAGACTCACAAAAAAGAATAGACGTAGTGGCCATATTGGAGTCCAAAACAAAAGAAATAATCAAAATTCTTTTGTTAACTGTCATCCAAAATCGCCTCTGTTCGCGACAAGTTCACGTATAAGGAAAACAGTTAAATATAATGTTCACTTTAATGCGAAGTCGTCAAAGCTTGGTTCTTGGATATCACGCTATAAATATGATTGCAGCGATATAATATTTCAGCTACACGCTCTACAAATATTGAAGTTATGGTAACAAACTACCCTACGTTACACAGATAAATTATATGAAATTTCAAGGCATTTCTTAATAACACCAAGAATAAAAGGCCAATGTTAAATCGCTAAAAAATGACGATAACAAAAGAAATGTATCCACCAAACCAGTCGTCCTCGAAAATATGAAAAAGCTTACAAAATTACACTTACGGCAGCTAGATTACGCCAGCAAAACGTCAGCATGACGCTTAAAAGGTAATTCTTCAAAATATTTAAGTATGTTCAATCGAACTACAAAAGATAATATTTGTAAATGTTCTATGTGTCCGCAACATTCCCTTCCCCCCGTTTCCAAGCACAGGTAAAGCATTGGACACACCATCTACTCGTTGTTCCTCTCCAGAAGACACAGCTTGGCCACCGGTCTGATATAGGTACCAGACTTTGTACGCACCTCCACTGTCCGTACTCTACCATCATCTCCTGGGAGTGTTCTCACCACACAATCCAAAGGCCATCGTCCACGTGGTGTGTTGCCATCAGCAATGAATATAAGATCTCCATCAGCAAGATTTGGTTCCATCTGGATCTCGTTGTGAGCAAAGGAACATACTCATGAAGCCAGCGCTTCCAGAAGTGATTAGCCATTACTTGGGAATGTTTTCACTGTTTGCGGTTAAACAGGTCCCGACCAGTCACGACTCCAACAGGAATGTTGAGACTTGCACGCCGCAGCAGGAAGTGACTAGGAGTGAGCGCCTCGTAGTCCAAGAGATCACTGCTTACAGGTGTTATTGGTCTGCTGTTCAGCAAAGACTCCACCTCGGCCATAAACGTTTGTAACGTCTCATCATTGACACACTGATTACCAGCTACGACTTTCAGTGCTCTCTTTGCCGGTTGTACCATTATTTCCCATGCTCCGCCAAAATGTGGGGATGCTGGTGGGTTAAAATGCCACTGAATTCTATCCTTTGACAGCGCATCGGTTAGCCTTTCTTGATTCAACTTCACCAGCTCTTTCCTAAGCTCCTGGTCAGCTCCAATGAAGTTGGTCCCGTTGTCCGACCAATTAGGAGCTGGGTGATATATATGAGTCTTCCTAGTACATGACGCCATTGGGTAGCACTGGAAGAATCTTGAATCTCTGAGACGCGATTTGCGACAAATGTGTGAAACCGCCTACTTTCATTCGCAATGCACAGAAGAACAGTCCTAGAGTCACTCCAGAAGACTGTGTCGGTGATGTCAAGTGTAAGTTCTTGTTTGATAGTATCTGCCAGACGCACTGCCAGAGTGGGTGCTTGAAGTTCCAATCGGGGTTATCCTCAACTGTCGCAAGGGTGCTACACGGGTTTTGGCCGTAACAAATACCACATGAATCTTTCCATTCAGAAGCAAGAACCTTGCATAGCAAACCGCATCAAATGCTAGCTCTGAAGCATCACCGAAGGCATGAAGTTGTATTTGACTGCATGCTGAATATCCGTACACAAACAACGTGGGATTTCAAAGCCCCGTAATTTTAACAAGTCTTCAAGCCAGTTTTTCCATGTGACTCGATCTTTTTCATCCAAAGGATCTTCCCAATCTTTCTTCTTACGCCATAAGGTCTGAATTAGGCACTTGGCTGGTAAAAAGAATGGGGCTAGTACCCCAAGAGGATCGAAAACAGATGATACTCGACTTAGAACTCCTCTCTTAGATAATGCTGTATCACAAATGCTGATTGAGTACCTAAAACAATCTGTTTCGGTGTTCCACTTCTGACCGAGAGAATGCTCAACCAAAAGATTATAGCTATGTTTCTCAAAGGATGTGTCAGCTGGCACAATTTCTGATAGTCTTTCAGCAAAAGGTGGAGGACAGTAATGTATTGTTTGAGAAATTCATTGATACTAAGTATTTCGACATTCTAGTGGAGGCTGTTCGTCAGCTATGTGACTTCGATAAAGAATCAAGATTAGAGGTGGGGATACCATCCCATGCATTAAAGCTTGGACACAGCATCAAAAAGTGTGCCCATGTACTCAAACGTTCAGCCCTGAGAAGGAAAGGCGAAGCAACAATCGAATGATGCAAATATTTTATTGACCTCTTTGAGGCAGAGAGGACTGCCAAGATTAGTTCCAGGTCCCTCGCCTCATTAGGGTTAAAAAAATGTTTGTTTATCTCTGGCAGAGGATCTTTTGGTTTGAAGAGGCCACCTTTAAAAAAAATGCAAGACCGCTCCACACCATTCTTTTAGAAGCCACGCATCCCAATAGCGAGCACTGGAGCAACCTTGCAAAAGCAACCCTGGCAAGGATAATTATTTTCAATAAAAGAAGATCTGGAGAAACAGCAACTCTTCAGATAAAGCAATTAGAGGACCACCCTAAATGGGCTAACTGTAGCCCTGCCAGGATTAGTTCCAGGTCCCTAGCTTCACTTGGATAAAAAAAACAAAATAAAATTGTGTGCTTGCCACTTGCAGAGGATCTTTTGCTTTTTTTTAAAAAAACACCTTATGAAAATGGAAGAGCTGTCCATCGTTCTTTTAGAAACCACACATCCAAGGCACATATAAGCTTTTGAAATTCAGGATGCATAATTTCTTATCCAGGTATAATTGCAAATCTCGGAGCCAGCTTTGAATGCATTTGTTCTTTTCACAAAAGACCGTTTTATTTCAAACTTTTAATGCTTTTGTCTTTCAATTCTTAAAAGTTTAAATGGTGAAAATTAATAAGTAAATGCCAGCATGGAAATAAATTCTACACTTGTAACTTCAAACCAAGTTAAACAATCACTTTTTTAGTCTGATGATCACATCAAACGTGAAATCTAAGGTTATGGATTTTACCAAAAAATGAATTTTTATCAAAGTTTCCATTCTTTTGTCTGTACGCACTGCCGAAATTTTATGAATCAATTTTCTAAAAACAGATCTGGATGTATACCATATTTTATAAAACGTTTTATAGAAAAGTTATACATTTTTAAATAGAGCAATTATAAAAGTTATCCACTCAGTAAAAGGTGATCAATGTACTTATGAAATTATAAAAGATGGAAACTTTGATAAAAATTGGTAAAATCCATGACCTTGTCTTTCACGCTCAAGGCGATCATCAGACTAAAAAAGTGTTCATTTAAACTGGGTTCAATTGAAGTTACAAGCGTACAATTTATTTTTATGCCGGTATTTACTTTGCTTTTACTTCGTTTGTTCAGTAAGTTCTTTTTGTTTTTGAACAACAGCTGGCTTTCGAAAATCCAGCTTTGTGGATTATCAACACAATTGGAATATAATTTTCATTGGAGAAGGACAGTTTATTGAGGTGGGAAATCCTGAGGTATAAAATTCTAAACCCTAGGACTTCTAGCCTTGAGATTGTTTTTTTTTTAAAATCAGAAAAACTCTTGCCTCGTGAAGCGATGCCCGCACAAAGAAGCAGAAATACATCAAAAGTGGATGAAAGTCCAAAACGAGGCAAAACTTTAGCTTCCAACGCCAGCGCTTTCTACATCAGATGTAGATAAAATCCTCTACGAAAGCATAATAACTAAAATAAAAAAATGGTATTTCCGAAGTGGCCAGCCATGATCCTCTAATTATTAAATTTGGAGCTGCTATTCTAGAAAAACTTGGACCAAAAGATTATAACTATGTTTCTCAAAGGATGTGTCAGTCGGAACATCTTTTAATAGTCTTTCGGGAAAAGGTGGAGGACAGCAATGTACTGTTTGAGAAATTCATTGATAGTTCGTATTTCGACATTCTATTGGAGGCTGTCCGTCAGCTATGCGACTTCGATAAAGAATCAAGATTAGAGGTGGGGATACAATCCCTTGCATTAAAGCTTGGGCACAGCATCAAAAAGTGTGCACATGAGCTTAAGAGTTCTGCGCTGAAAAGGAAAGAAGATGCATTGCAACCACAAAATGCTGCAAATATTTTATTGACCTCATTGAGGCAGAGTGGACTGCCAAGATTAGTTCCAGGTCTCTCGCCTCACTGGGGTCAATAAAACAAAATAAAATTGTTTGCTTGCCCCGTGCAGAGGACCTTTTGCTTTTAAAAATCAACCTTGAAATAAATACAAGGCCTGTCCACCATTCTTTTAGAAACCACACATCCAAGCCACAAACAACTTTTCAAATTCAAGATGCATAATTTCTTTTGACACCAGAGACAAAGTTGGCGGTGTAGCTGCTAATATCAAAAAGGCCTTTGACAATTCCAGAAGCAAACAAATTCATATTTGCAAGGGCCACTAAAGGATCCTTGGGCCACCAACGTGGCTGGGACTGTGTGTCACATACGTAAAGGAGGTTCAATGGTTCTTGAAAGAACCAAAGTCAATTACGAGCACTAAACTTCGGAAGTACGTCGCAACGGTTTCTCAAACAGCTGCAGTGACTGCGGTGCACATTGACTGGTTGTCATGACACCTCAGTCACAACATCAGGGTCCACCGCGAGTTTTATCGCCTCCACGAATCTTCAACTGAGCTCGCAAAAGTTAGCAAGCATGCTACTGGCAGTTGATTCGGGACATATTCACAATATGGCTTATGGCTTAATATCCCTTAAAGCAGGGATCTCACCGAAATCGATTTCTCTAAAAATATTGAAGAAAAAAATCAAGGCAAATATATTTTGTAAAGGACCCTAAAGGCAAAATAACTTACCATTTTGAGCAACATACGTTCAGAAATAGCGAATAAATCAACGATTTTGTAACTGTTCGTAATGATGTCTCTCAAAACAGAACAAACAAGATGCGCAAACTACGCATGCGTTTGTAAAAGCTCGACCCCAAGAAAAAAAAAGACACGGAGCCGAATTTAAGACTCGTGATCGTTGCCTACCGGCACGAGTAAAAATGTCGGGTACTTATTTAGTCGGTGTGATGTGTCCTTATAATGTCTGTGTTCGTCCAACCTCTTGAGGTTGGTTTTTTTGGTCCTTGTAAACCAATGTGTGTATTGCTCAAAGTTTTAAAAATGATAAAGTCCGCAACATCACAGTGGTAATAAAACAAGAGTACTTGATGTTCAAGCAGATACAAGATCAAGCCTTTGTTACACGTATTTAGGCTGGTTCCCATAACGCTGGTCTGGGACACGGTCCCCCCAAACCACCTTAGGTGAGTATGTGTATGTGTGTGTGTGATTTTTGAGGGTTAGCACCTAAACAAAGGTGTGATGCTTCCTTCTACATTTGTGGCAGCTGAACTTTGACTGGTACACTGAAAATTTATGGTTATACCCAGGCAATTAAAGCAATATCCCTTGTTCTGGACCTTTGTCCAACTCTCACGACTATCATTGATAACATTACAGTTGAACGGTGGATGGGGACAAAAAGGACTACCCTTACAGTAGCTCCATTCCCATTAGTGGAGCAGTTCCATGAGTGTAGCATACTTATCAGGGCCTTGGTACCAAATTGCCCAGAGTCAACTTTTACAAGCACAGCTGGTTTAACATATCTATTTAAAACCACGAGTACTTCAGCCAACTTGGATAAGATAGATGTTAGAGACATTAGCCTGATGTGTTTGTTCACGCTGTAGACTGCTTGGGAATGGGAACAATATCTGCAAATATCCAGGGTTTCGGTAACTGGGATTCAGAGTAAGAGCAGTTTAGAATATCTGTAACAACTCAGTAAAAATAGAAAATTAAGCTTTTTTTTTTTCAACAGCCACGCTGGAATATTATCTGGACCTGAAACTTTAGTTTGATTTAGTGATAAACGTTTTTTAAAAACACGACTTAGAAACCGAGGACGAATTAGAGTATTGCACATCTGCTGAAGCACCTAAGACTAGTGATGTAACTAATGAGAACGAGGAAAGAATTATTAATTATGTTAGCTAAGGTCGAGGGGCCAGGTAAAAGTCCTGCGAGAATATCACAGGCTTAACAATAACTTTGGATCCGTTCCAGTAGTTGATTGCATTCCGCCAAGGGTCTTTACTTCTTTCCACCAGGTACGCGGTTTGCAGGTTCTTAGATGTTCAACTTTGGATTAATAATACTTGGAACGACATGACTTGCGGCTTACACGACTTCGCAGAGTGGGTTCTTGAATAGAAAAACATTTGATTTCGCGAGTTAGTAGAGAATTAGAAGCTTGATAAACTAATATTAATTAAAAATTCTAGATATTTGAAACTGAATACATTTTAATTTGTTCAAAAGTGTTTTAAATTACTTCTTCTTTTTCTACAAGTACAAATTAACCCTATCAGTCCCAGTTGAATTATTGAGTTCTCCCAACTTGACCCCATACTTTTCATTGAACAAGTTTGAGAGAATTTCTCTTTTAATCATCTGTACAGTTATTAACCCTATCAGTCCCAGTTGAATTATTGAGTTCTCCCAACTTGACCCCATACTTTTCATTGAATAAGTTTAAAAGAATTTCACTTTTGATCTTCAGTAGTTTGCTTTGTAAGATCAATTTTCATTTTCTCACAAAGAGATGTGTTACTTTGTATTTGTTATGTAAGGATAAGTTGAGAGTTGATAAATATTTGGGTTTGAAATGGCTAATGATGAACGTAACTCAGTAATCGCGTTCGGTTACCTGGAGATGATCTGGCTGACCCAAGACGATTATTTCAATTATTTTTAGCAATTTAGCCCTATTTCTTAAAAACCTTGTAAAAGAAATTATCAATTTTAAAAGTATGATCGACACTTAGGTGCATCACTATTTTAAAAAGTAAAAAATGACAAAAAGAAATTATTTTAATGCTGGCATGATCTCAACCAAGTGGTTTTGTTTGCCTCTGTTGGTAACTGAAAGTAATATATACAAACCGACCAATCAGTGGCAATTTGAACAAGACTCGAGAGTACTTTTTTATCCTTTTATATTCAAAATAGATCATTTACAAATAATAGACAGGAAATACATAATGTTATGCACAAAATCCAATTTCAATTGCAGTTAAAGCAAATATTAATTGGAGGTTTTTGTTTTTCATTTAACTTGACAAGGAATGAAGTATATTTATCGAATTTATGACTCATAATCAGTTAGTTTGTTAATGTGGTCATCAACTGGCATCCATCATCTTTTCAGAAAATGGCAAAATTTTGGTCAAAAGTTAAAGACATCTGTTTTCCTGAAGACCCCAGTGATAATAGCAGCAGGAAAACGCCAAGAATGGCAAACCTGGCGCTGGAAGTACTTGCAAACAGAGAGGAAGCACAGGACGTGGTTTACTATGACGCCTTGAAACGCATAAATTCTGATAAGGTAAAACGTGAGAAGTTTGTTTATCTGAGACTCAGGCATAGCTGGATAGTTGTATATATGGAAAGTGTACGGTTCTGTTTGTAATTTAATCAGAAGATTCAAAAACAGTACTAAAGATTTCAGGTTTTTTTAAACTCGTGATTGATTATTAACCTTGCGGTAAATAACCAAAGCCAAAAGCCTCTATTTATGCATTATTAAAACATGAATATTCAAAATATTCTGCCATGACATGTTTGTACAAAAATCGTATGCTATATTATTTTGTGAAAAACGTGATGGTTCGGATTTATTAGAAACAAATTCTAAAAATGGCAGCAAAAATCTTCATGACTTAGTTTTATCCAATCGTTAACAAGTTTCAAATTGTTCATAAACTTCATGTAACTCCGATAAGAACTGCTGCGTTTTGTGTTATTCAGCCAAAAGATGGCATTTTAAAATAATTTATGAAATCAAACAACAGTCGGGGTTAAATATCTGGTATCTTAATCAGAATATTCCTTAAGTTAAATATCTGCTGGTATAGTGTAGTATATTAGATTATTTGGTAAGCGTGCATTTGTGTCCCAGTAAAATTCTAATATTAAGAAACAAATTATTTCTAAGTTTTCATTTTGTGTTCATTTTGGACAATACAATAGTCAACAGGCTAAGATAAACAGTATAAGAACCAAACCACATTGATTACGTTTTATATTAATGAGATAAAAAGAATACTTTGAAAGCTTTTGAACGATTTTTAGCGGCCGTTGAAGTAATGCATGAGAAATTACAGAGTTTTTGAGTCCGTTATTAGAGCGACAAGACATATTGATAAGCGGATATTTAATGTTGTCTTTCGATAACTCACAATTTTAAAGGAATTTCGTTTTGACTTGCCGCAAAACATTTACAAAAAGAGAACTTCCATTGTAAGGTCTATTGAAACTCAATCGCATAGAAACCGATGTAATTAAAATGCTACCAGATGGTATGTGATTAAAAAGTTTATAACGCCAGCGATTGTACTTTCTCTCAACCTCAATAGACTGTTTGCACGCGTAGTACACACGTGACCAGATCTCCTTTTATGAATCAATCAACAAATAAATTTCTATTCAGAAATGGAAAGCGCAAGTCGACGTTAGTAAAACGTCAAAGTTTCAGCTATTGATTTCGACTTCGTAAAGTTGGAAAGCTTGAATATGTATGACTGGAGAGCAAGCAACCATTTTCCCATGTATTTCATAAGAATATCCTGTCCTTTAGTTAAATGTTAATTATTTTCTTAACATTATGTTGTCATAACTAATAAATTAACGGCTGGTGTGGTCATGTGACCTATAACTGCAAAGGGCCGATAAGACGGGATATAAAACTATCAAGTGTTGTGAAGCAGTTGATATTGCCTCGAAAAAAAAAAATTTCGGACAAGAATTACAAACGGTATCGAATAGGATTGATAGCGTACATCACTCGGGCGACTTTGATCTTGCATTGAATGAAATCTCTTTCCATGATCATGATATCAAAACAGGAATCAAAAGCTTTGAAGTATAACTTATCTTTAACATTTTAGAAATATATATTTTATGAGTAGGCAGCCACAAAACAGGCTTGTAGGGTGATGAAGGTGTAATTGAATGATTTTTTCTGCCACAATATTATATACTCTGCTCTACGTCTGTGTATTGAGCACTGATTAAGGAAATCAGATCTTAGCTTTGCAATCTTTTATTTTCTAAAGATAATAAGAATAACGGCCGTTTTCAAGGAATTAGTTTTAAACTTTTATATGTCAATCCAATTTTCGTTCTAATTTTGAGTTTATATAAGAATAACGGCCATAAACTTCAAATATCTCTAAAAATAATACATTTAAGTAAAACCGATATTACCATGCAGTTTCGATCGCCTTCTCTACTATTATCAGAATGACCCAGCATGAAGTTCGTCATCCAATCATATCCTCATTATATCATTATCAGTTAACTAAATTAGTTGCTATTGTACGTAAAGCTGCTAGTTTTAAATGATGATATTTGAATCCCGGGAGGTCCGTAATTTATAGTCTATTCTTTTTATTCCTTTTTAGGAAATGCTGTCGTTGTAAGTATAACTTCAATTTATAATCGAAAGATTTAATTTGTATGGAAGTTAATTTGATAGTAGACTGATTACGTCTATATCCTATCATTATATCCAAATGTTAATTCCTTAAGGGATAAATAAAAAATAACAGAATTGATAATATTTTTCGAGGGATAAATTTCACTCTAATTATCGCTTTAACTTTAACAAGTTTTTTTTTTCATAAAATATCTCAACAGCATTAGCTTTTGTAAAAACCCAAACCTCTTCTTTGCAGCTTAACATTCTTGCTGAATCCTTAATAGTTAAAGGTGTTACTTATTTCAGGCTTATTGAATAATGACAATAATTGCCAACGAGCCAGCCGAGCGAAGACGCGAGGCTGGCGAGGACGCAGCATTATAGAGCCGTGCGAGGTATTGATATAGGCGTAAAAAATCTCGAGTGATTCGGTGAGATGTAAGTAATGC
>JAOBRB020033410.1:0-15605 GCA_027575285.2 Zoanthus pulchellus | reverse complement strand
ATGTCATTGTCTTTGTTACATGTCATTGTCTTTGTTACATGTCATTGTCTTTGTTACAAGTCATTGTCTTTGTTACAAGTCATTGTCTTTGTTACAAGTCATTGTCTTTGTTACATGTCAATGTCTTTGTTACATGTCATTGTCTTTGTTACATATCATTGTCTTTGTTACAAGTCATTGTCTTTGTTACATGTCACTGTCTTTGTTACATGTCACTGTCTTTGTTACATGTCATTGTCTTTGTTACATGTCATTGTCTTTGTTACATGTCATTGTCTTTGTTACATGTCAATGTTTTTGTTACATGTCATTGTCTTTGTACACATTATTGTCTTTGTTACAAGTTATTGTCTTTGTACACGTTATTGCCTTTGTTACATGTTACTGTTTTCCTTTTCCCAATTGAAATATGACGCTGACCGTGCACAAATAACAAAAGGCTCTGAGATGTAAATGACAAACAGTCAATAAACTAATGAAGCATCAAACCTAAAACAAAAGATCCAAACCGTGTCAGTGCACTCAACATGAAACAAAGAAGCGTTGTAAACTTTGTAGTTTCCTGTTGAGTTTCCTAACCAGTTCATTCTATTCAAAAGCGTTTGGCTTTCAACAGATTTAAAGGCAATATTTAAACATTTTAACTGAAATTGGCGATACGCTTAGACTAAACTGCAAATCAAATACCTGACTAGAAAGCCTTGCTTTCAAGTTCTCAATCTGCTGCTGATACGCGTGGTTCTCGTTAACTAAGTTCCGTATTCGCTGTTTCAAAGTTTCACAGGCAGACTAACAAGGAAACAAATGTGGCATATATGTTGACATAAAATTTTTTGTAACGAAATAAACTCAACAGGCAATTAAATTAGTATTCTAAGGTAAGAAATAAAACACACGGCAGTCTTCTTTCCAAAATAAAAGTACAATTTACAAAGCTGGTGACCAAGCTATAAAAAATAAACTTTATACAAGTTATTAGTAGAGGTAATCACATAGTTTTGTTATCAAAGTATCCTTTTAAAGTTTTTTATGTGCCAAACAGTTACTTCCTCAGCATCTGAAAATGGAGTGTCAAAGGGGAAAAACACAAATATTACATCAATAATAAAAATACATACAAGTTCTCTCCTCCGGGATTTTCAGAACCTGATAACAAGTACGCGTGTACCGAGTAAAAACTGCCAGGGCGTTTTGTAATAACAGTTTTTTAACCGTCACTTAATTTTTTCTAGCCATACCCCTAATAGTTAACTGAAACCGTCACTTCAGCATGAAATCACAAGAGCAAGATGAAGAAAACGAATTAGAGACGAGTACTACAAAGACAAGAGGGTGGGCAGAATCAGCTAAGGAGAGTTAACAAAGAAAACCAAAGACAGGAAGCAACGGCGGGATGAAAGAGTGAAATTGAAAGTAAGATAAAGACAAACCTCGCTGTTGTTTGCTTTTTCTTGATAATAGTTAATGTTCTCCTGCATATCTTTTAATTGTTTCTGTTGAGCCTCTTGCAACTCCTAAAACAATACAACACATAAAATAACACTAGTTTGCCGTCAAAACTAAAAAATAAACTGTCCATTTCTTTAAAAACATTCCTCTTAACAACACAGAAACCTTCGCCAACAACATACATTGGTCAACAGGCATGCAAGCCTGGTATCCCTCTTAATTTTACCACATAGACTGATCTCAACAATTGTTGGGTACTATTAAATACGTCGAGGGGCAATTAAAACTATCAAATTCTGAAACTGCGGTTTCTCTTGTACTGAGCAGAATTACTATTATATATATAGCGACTATACACTTTTAACAGTAGACCAGTAAATGAGATGACCTTTTTGCAAGCAAAGAAGCCTTAAGGAACAGTTTTAAAACATAATTCCCTTTACCTTTATTGGAGTGCATCCTCGAACGCATAACCTCAATTACCCTCGACGTTTTGATCAATATGTTAGTCCTACATGTAAACTGTGTGATTTAAAACACAGAGATCTAATTTATTCCAAGATGTTGAGACATGTTACCTTGATGATGTTGTCTTTAACTTGAACAGCATGTGTTAAGGTATCCATGTTAAACTGAAGGGCCTGAAGTTTGTCCTCGAGTTCTAAGTTTGATCTTCTAAGAACCGCCTGAGGAAGACAGTATATCTCACAACTTATGTTTTCTGATAAAAAGATCTAGTTTTTCATAAACTATAGATTTGATTGTGGAATTCCCCCCCCCCTCCCCCCATAAAACAACTAACGTCAGCTTGATCTTCAATACTGTGTTTTAATTTAAAAAACTTGCATAACGTGATTTTCTTTTCATAAAAAGGAAAAACTTTACTTACTATTTCTTGCAGGGCGTCCTCTTTCGCCTTCTGTACACTAGCCAGAGCCTGTTAATTGCACATGATTTTCAATTTATAGAACTAAATTGCGACATTTATTTAAATTAAGTTTCTTGTGTAAAATCACAATCATTCTGTTTCCTATATGACTGGTGCACTAACTAATCTTCAATATTGTAATATCGGACACCTGAAATCGGACAGTTTCTTGCAAGAACTCTTCAGGATGGACTATTCTGATAAACTCACACATGTACCAAACAGTTTAGAATAGGAAATATAACTTTTAATCACCCTATTTGTGTTCATGCACATATTATTTTTTAAGACTTAAGGTCAAGTTTTGTTCACATACATACCATGCTTTAGTTTTTATTTTAACAGTAACAAGAACTGAATCAATTCAGAACGGTTCTAAAATGTGTTTGTGATTCCCTTGTTATAAATTACGTAAATAGCTTTTCAGAACTTCCCTGATATCATCCCCGTCCTGCATTGCATTAACTGCTGGGTTAAAAGGTAGTGGATATTCATCTAGTTTACCTTCTTACCATTCATCTCCATGTCGAATACATATATTGTGCAAAACGGCGTGGGCACTTGTATACATTTCACTGCAAACTCAAGTCCACTATCAAAACGCTTTATTAGTACACAGCAAACGCTTCTTGAGAATTCCGAATGCACATTCTACTTTAACTCTCGCTTTTGACAACTCTCTATTAATTTTTTTTTTCATCTGGATCTCTTGTTCCTTTAGTATAGGGCTTGATCAGGTAAGCACTACTATGGTATGCGCTATCACCAACCAGATATGGGCCCACGGTCTGGCCGTTCTTTTAAAACACTCTGGAAATGTATGCGAATTTCTTAAGTGCGACCAGGGCCTAATACGTCCACAAGAAGGTAAAAAGTTACAAGTGTATCATTCCTTTTAAAACATTATCTATAGCTTAGGATATTGGCAATTCAAAGGCCTTTACCTGACTTTCTTCAGCAAATTTGAGCTTAAGTTCCTGGAAAGAACATCAGCATGCAAAGTAAAAATTAGTATCTGCTAGCGGAATCCCTGGTATTCAAATGATATTTACAAATACGTTTTTCAATTAAGATATTGCTCAACTGACGCTTGTAAACGTTCAGAAACTATTCCATATTTACAAAAAGATATCGAAGAGGAATTTTATATTCGAGTGTCGTATTTTCAACGCGAGAAGATAAAATTCGTATCTTCAAGCGGGCATGTAATTTCCCTTTTATCATATACTTGGTAAGATTCTGGTTTTATTCCAAACTTAATGATTTTCATTGATACGAGTAGCGCCAATTTATGGAGCACAACATTTGATAGGTAACTACGGTTTGCGAAGGTTAACTAGAAGAGGAAAGTTTGCGATAAGGGATTATTTTTATTTGCAATTATCTCAAGTATTGTAAAAAGGCTGGACAGATTGTTGTGTTTGCTTTACGGCGATAGATGCAAGTTTAGGGTGAGCTGTTTGTGTCACACGTGTTTGTTGTCGGAGAGCTGCCAAATAGTGCATAATTTAGTCTTTGTCGCGATGTCAAATATGAATTGTCCTAAATATTATTCTTCCTTATGCGACTTGTAAATGGCTAGATCTATAAAATTTTGCAATATTTTTATAAGCTTCATGTTATCAAACATTACCGTCAACTGAAAAGCTGCAGTCTAGACATGTGCACATTATAAAAGTTTATTTTTGTTTTATTTTTTTATTTTTCTTAGCATTTTGCTTTTTTACAACCCAAATATATGTAAGAAATAATTTTTATAGTTTAACTGAAACATAAAGTTAAAGTTCCATAGAAGAAAGAACTAAACAAAGTAAATTTGGTTTAAATTTTCATTATGCAAATTAAAGCGAAGCGTCAACTTCCATGAAGAGTTTTTAACCATGCAAAAAAAATTCTCAAGCGTACTGACAGTTCTCACGGGTTTTACAGAACTGACGAGGATAAATTTTATGGCAGGAAAATGGTTCTTGATTTTTTGTAAACGTCTAGTTGACAATGACTATGATATACGAGATTTTCTTTAATTTGTTTTTAGACATAGCTCGCGTTTCTGAGGTTATCAGTAGAGCGGCTAACGGCAACTTTTAGGCCGAATCATTCATTTTGTGTACGAGCATAAAACTTGGCTTAAACAAACTTTAGACCCATCATTATGAATCCAAAGATTAGGTAGCCCGAGTAAACGCGTGTGTACGCGTCTAGTTTAATAAAATGTGCAACTTTATGTATATAATAATGTTATTTCTGTTTATCATAGCCATGCAACATTCTCTAATAACTCAAAGGTGGTACACAAACAGTGGGGTTAAAACCGCTAAACAAATTATCATACTGCATTTTAACGTACCTCGACATTTGGTAGGTTTTTTTGCTTTGCACGAAGACTCTGAATTGCCGACCTGGTAATCAGTAACAGGACATAGTTTATTAACCAATAAATAGTGTTAAAACTAAGTATATAAAAAGAAACAAGAGAAAAATAATATATATAGCCCTTGTGTGAATCGAACCCCTCATCTTCTGTTTACTAGTCCGACCACTACACCACAAGGACCAACCACTCTGGTAACGCGGCCGGACAATGTTATTTAGATGGTAACTGCAGGGGTTCCCAGGGCGATATTTTTCTCTATTAGAAGTCATGGACTACATGTAGTTACAGTAATAAAATTCTTGCATTTGGCGAGTGATATGCAGCAATTGCTTTTTCTTTAATCTTTTTAAATATTTAAAACAACTGTCCTTTTGGGTATCCTGTGTTACTCCTATAACCCAATGAATACCTACTTAGGTACCCTGTGGTTCCATCCCTCGTACTCTTACACAAACCCATGACAAAGAAGCTACTGCTGATATCAGCTGTAGCTACAAAACTTAACCATGTAGGTACAGAGTGGCTAAATAATTAGAACCAATACATTTGCAGTGATTCATTTTGCCCTGCGTATTGCGTATTTTACACATTACATTCAGCAAATACCCAATGGTTTCTGTCGAGCGCGTCCCGAGTACGCATAACCCTTCAGCTCCTGAACCGGCCAGTTTTGACCCATTGATTTCTGCTTGACGGGTACACTGTACCCATTCACACAATTTGAGTTTTGACTCATTGATTTCTGCCTGACGGGTACACTGTACCCATTCGAAAAATTTGAGTTCTGACAAATTGATTTCTGCCTGACGGGTACACTGTACTCATTCACACAACTTTCAAAATGAATCACTGTATTTGTATGTGGATAACACGTATTTAAAATCTCTAAAATCTTAAAGGTTTTGAACCAAGTGTGAAGTTTCATCTCATAAAGATGTTCTTCAGGGCCCAGTTGTTCAAAGGCTGGTTAAGTTTAAACCTGGGTTAAGCAAAAATTCAAATAGGATTTTTTTTCTTCAGTTAAGAATGCGTAAACGGTTATTTATGAATATTGTTAGCATTTTTCTAGGAAAGGTCTTGTTAATCCCAAAATTACAGCTAAAATCTCTCCTTGAAAGATTGGAAACAAAATCGTGGGTTTGAGATTCGGCTTTTGAAGAACTGGGCCAGGTACCATACAAAAAACAAAAATGGCTCAAATGAGGTCGTGTCTATATTGAAAAATTTTCAAATTGTCACGTCACTAGTATTAGTAGTACATTAGTAGTGATAGTAGCAGGAAGAAGCAGCAGTAAATAGTGTTCAGTAGGCGTATCTCAATAATAAAATCATTACTATCACAGCCTAGCACAAGCCCGCAACCCACTGCCCCACCCCACCCCTCCTTCCTCCCCACACACACATACACACAGCAACTCTGAGCTAACCCAGGAAACCTTATCTCCAAAGAATTACAACGTAATAGAGGGTGGCCTCTGACCCCAAGTATCCTTTACATTTGACTGGCTAATCACTGGCCTTTAATGGGATACCAGAAAAAAAAACAGAGGTACAAAGAGATTTCGGTACTCCAATCCTTGAATCGACGGTTGCTCCCTAAATCCCGTTACTGCTGTAGCATGGCTTCGACAGAACAAGGAAACTGAACAACAAAAACAACAGGAGCAAAAATCCTAAAGAAAGAAGCTATATACCCAAACAATGTTTAAACTTACTGTGCTTCTCTCAAGAGAGAATTCTTGGCTTCCATCTCCTGTTCCATATTTTTGATTCTTTTTTGCTGCTCACTCTTCAACTGATTTAGAAAACATTACGTCATTCCATTCATATTATAACGTCTTTGTATATTAAGGCCAGACCAAATTAATGTGTTGGTGCACGGATCCAACCAACCCTTATTTTTCCCAAATGCGGAAAAAAGTACAATATCGATCTTTAACCCGTGAGTATATATATATACACTTTCAAAATAGTTGTAACTTAAATTGATCAAAATAAATAAAGTACTTCTTGTTTTTTACGTCTTGCTCATTATAATTCACCAAGTATTCAGTACGTTTTAGTACTAACTGATTAACTACGTTGAGATTTCGATCTTTTAACACATGACGTGACACGTAAATTACATATATACATAATACATACATACATAATTTTTCCGACTGACCGACCCAAATCATTTTGTGAAAATTCCGTGCCTCAGCAAATCAATCTGGTTTTGGGCAGAACATACTAAAAACCACGCTGGTTTAGAAACCGCATCTCCAGAAGAAAAAAAGCAAAATGGCGCACATTACCTCTTGTTCAGCCAGTAAATTTTGCCTGCTTATTTCCATTTCCTGTTCAAGTCTTCGTAGTGTATCTGAGTGGAGATTAACAACACATCTTTTATTACTGGGTATGCAAATATCGACATGAAAATTGCTACATCCACACAAGTGTATGATATGACTCAAGTAAAATTGCTACATCCACACAATTTTAGTGGAGTCATATCATACACTTGTGTGGATGATGTGTGTATGATGACCCACGCAAGTGTATGATATGACTCCACTAAAATTGCTACATCCACACGAGTGTATGATATGAATCCACTAAAATTGCTACATCCACACAAGTGTATGATATGACTCCACTAAAATTACTACATCCACACAAGTGTATGATATGACTCCACTAAAATTGCTACACCCACACAAGCGTATGGTATGATTCCACTAAAACAATAACTTAAAAACTATTTATGCACGATGTTACAATCAAGTTGATAAAACCGGAAATATGTTTAGTTTGCACAAAGTGTTAATAATAAAAGATTTTCAAGAGGGTTCAGTTAAAATGCCAGTAATGTTAACGTTGTATTTCTTTTTACAACAAAAATAACAATTTCAATGACATCACAAAAAAAGTCTTTTTTACAAATTTAAAATCGAGAGAAATCAAAGCCATTTCGACACACCAATTGTGTCACGGAATATTAGGACGTACGAGAAGGAGACATGTTTTTTGTATTTAAGGACAAAATGCCTGCGAAAGTGTGGCAGCAAAGTTGTTAGAGTGGAGTGGTTAGAAAACTCAGCAAGCTCCAAAAAAGATTACAATGTTTCTTTGTTTCATGTTGTGTGCAGGGTCACGGTTAGGTGTGACGTGTCAATAGTCATTTGCATCTCAAAGCATTTGGTTATTTGAACGGGGTCCAAGTCATATTTCAATAGGGTAACGGAGAACAATAACATAGAACAAAGAAAGTCAACAAGTTTCCAAACCATTCGACTCTCAGGGACCGCGGAGCAGACTTTTTATTGTTGGGCCAAGGACCTCGCAAAGCGGGAGCATGTAGGGGTTCTGGGGGAAATTTCGAAAATTCAAAATGGCGGCAAATTATTAGGGAAGGGGGGAGGGGAACTGCTCCGCGGTCCCTGACTCTACTAACTTTGGTGGCAGCGACATGACAAGTGTAAATAAAATTCCAAGTTTATATTTCTTCCGATCCGGTCTCCGTTAGAAGAAGAAGGAATTGAGCTAATAACTAGAGTTTTCTTGATAAATTCAAAAGTCAAATGATTTTTTCGGGAAGAACATTTAAAAAATATGTACTTTTTGAGAAATAATTAATAAAAAATCTAACGTTCCCGTAACTTTAGAAATAAATAAAAGTAAAAGTAATATGTGAGATTTATATAGCATATATATGCTTCCATGTAAAAGCTTAAATACATTTTACAAGCATGTAAAGAGTCAATAGTTGGGTCCTAAGTCCTCTGATACAGCAGCTCAACGCTCTCAGAAAGGTTTTTCACCTTTGCTGAAAGCAAAATTATAGGACTTTTCCTTGTAATTCGCAGGTGTACTAAACTTTTTCAAGGTATAGATATAAGAGAGTTACTTTAAGAGAAAGTCAATACCGACACGAAAAACTACACCGACGTTTCATAAAACAATAGAAAAAATTCAGAATTCATACATTTCTATGCAATAAAATTGTTGCTATGGCAGCGTTAAACAAGAATGCCCAAAAAGGTAAATTTGATGCAGTTGTGACGGCTGTTGGGGAACTTCAAAAACTCATTAGCTGTGTCTTAGCTATCAAACAGGAAGAAAGTGTCAACAACATATCTATACCAAAGTTTCGGGTGAGATCTGGAACAGCTATTTATCCATAATTCTTCAAAATCACACATAAAAATGACAATACAAAGAAGTATGCAACTCGGTATAAAGTTAGAAAAAAAAGTGTTCCTCGAGTCGAATGCTCAGAAAAAAGCTGAGTAATTGACGGGAATCGAACCCGCAACCTTCTGATTACCGGTCAGACGCTCTACCCACTGAACTACAAACACTCACATGGGGAGGCTGGTAACTGGGAATGTATAAGAACTTAACCAGTGACCTGCCTCCCCATGTGAGACTTTGTCACTCAATGGGTAGAGCGTCTGACCGGTAATCAGAAGGTTGCGGGTTCGATTCCCGTCAATGACTCAGAATTTTTTCTGAGCATTCAACTCGAGGAACACTCTTTCACACAGAAAAATGTTAGCTAAAACGGGATCTAAAGGAGTAGCTTTTCTTTGTGCAAAACAAAGTGTCAGCTCTCAAAAATTTGTTACGACTTTAATGAAACAATAGAAGAACGAAAAAGAATACTTGGATGTACAACGCCAAAACCATGTGTGACTACTAGATTTATTTTCAAATCGAGACTACGCATGTTAGAATCTAATTCACGATTTGAACGCATTACAAAAATACTCTCAATTTCAAAGAGTTCCAGGCCTGGAACAAAATATACCACATATTAAAGAATTTCGTTTTCCCGGTGGCGTAAAATAAAAACAGATCAGTCAGATAAACACAACATCAGTATCACTATACTATCCTTTATGGGCGATGTATATTGAGTTCTTTTAAGCTCCCTAAACAAGGTTTTAACGTCCTAATCAGAGAGAACGTGAAGGCCTGACCATTTTCATCTTCGTCTCAATTACTTTAAGACCCTGACCTGGCCGCGGATCAAAACCGAGCCACACGTAAGGTAGACTGGTACCTAGTAAACTAGGTTAACCTGGCGAAGGAATAATTCAGTAGTTTACGAAATATAATTGTGAAGAAAATTAAGACTTCCTTTTACTTAAAATCCTGATAACTTACGATTGAAGAACCAAATTTTGCCTCATTTTTTGCTCATTCATAATCAAAAGTATAAATTGACAAACAAAACGGTCCTTAAAACAGATGGAACATTTGAAGCAGACACACATATACCGAACAGTGTTGCAATGTAACATCGTTTGAGCAAACAGAAATGTTTAAGAAAACGAAATGTATTCGAGTAAGAAATCTTAATGAGGAGGACTATCTTTATTCAAAATAATATAGCCCGTTTAATAACGAACTTAGATCGTACCTTCTTTTTTCTGTAACTCATCCTGAAGAATCCCAAGAGTCCTTCGTAAGTCAGCCTGCAAAAGCGGTTAATATCTTGTTACTAACTGGATGGGTTTATCATTTTTACTAAGAACAATCAATTTAAAATGTACGTAATTCAATCCTCTCTTTAACCCCAAGTTGCCACAGGTTATGGAGGAATAGCAACACATCCAAAGTGGCACCCATGCCAGACATGAAGATCATCCTAATCAGTTATAACACATGCAAAGTGGCACCCAGACATGAAGATCATCCTAAACAGTCATAAATATCAACAAATCAGAACTTACCATTTCAGGTGCCTTTGGACTTCTCACAGGACTACGGTTGGCATTCTGAAAGACGATATACAACAAAGCTGGGCAATAAACTCCTAGATTTATTGGATCTAAGATTAAATTGACAAATTCTAAATAAAAGCAAAAATGCAACAAATTTAAAAGCATTATATATCAAGGCCATATATCAAGGATGGAGATTTCTATTAGATAAATGCATGCGCTACAATACAGTTGTGGGTGTGAGACTAGATTCTGTAACTAACCACCCCACCGATTTAGAAAAGAATAGAAAAAAAAGACTTCATTTCGATGTTATATTATCGTGTATTGCTAATGAAAGTATGCGAATTTGATCCGCTATAGATCCTTTCACTACTAATAGCGTATCACAAATAGACCTCTAGTAGAGGAGCCAATCACAATGGAGGATGCGTGTTAGACTGTCAGTAGGGTTATACTTATAATAAATCTAAATCTTTTACGAGCCTAGTGACCCATAGGGCCGGCGCTTATCTCCGATCTCCATAGTGTTAAGCCGTTGAGAGTCTTTGACTCCCCCTGGATGGGAGACTAATCCATCGCGGGTTAGATCCCAGCAGACACTGGTACTTATTTACCGTAGGTGGATGGAAATCTGAGTTAGCTTAAGCGGAAAAGAAAGTCACACAAGTATTCGAATCTCCGCAAACTGCCGGGATTGAACTGGGAACCTTATAGCTGCAAAACTGTGATCTTATCAACTGCTTGTGCGAACCATGTCCGCCCTTATACAAATAACTGATAGTAAAAATAGGCCAAAAAATCTGCCTGTTAATCCTCATGCACTATTCATCATTTTATAGATTAAACTGTGACATTGCCATACCTGGAGTTTTAGAAACATTCTGTCTTTCTCTCTACCATTTTCAACAAGCTCCTGAAAATTACCAGCAAGATGTGTTAAATATCTGTAATGGTTGTTTCATGGTTTTAAGTATTTAACACGATTAATCCAATGATTAACACCAAGGTTTACGTTAAGCCAACTAACACCGGCCTTCTCCTTCACCATCAGAGTCATGTCGACATGCGGTATAAGAAATCCTTGATTAACACCATGTTGGATCGAGCGTATCATAATTCTACCAACTGGTCCTTGTTTTCAGATGAGTGTGACCGTTTGAGACAGGTGTTTTCCAATCTTAAATATCCTAGACACTTGATCGACTCGGCCATTAAGCGCTTCATTGATTCTAAAGTAACTATTCAGACTCAGCCCATCAGTCCTGCTTCACAAGGTGTTATCAGAATAACTTTGCCGTTTAAAGAGTTTAAAGTTTGTAAACTTAGTTTTAGAATTAATATTAAGATACAACCTGTGTTTCTGAGTCGCAAAATTCAAGAAGATCTGAAGGTGACTGAGTGTAAACCACGCATAGTGATCCACCAATGTGTTGTATATAAATTTATATGTAACCTGTGTGACGCGGGGTATGTTGGTTATACGTGTGGTCACCTTCACGAACACGTGTAAGGACACAAACAGAAATCGTCATCAATTTATAGACACTATAACAGCAAACACAAGGGCAGAATTCCAGAGAAGTTATTAGATAATTTTAAGGTTCTGGCAAAATGTTCGAGCAAGTTTAACTGTCTAACCAAAGAAATGTTATTTATTAGGCAGCAGAAACCAGAACTTAACGTGCAGAGTGACTCTATTTCTGCTAAAATTTTTATTTAGCCGGTGTTTGTATATTTATTTTGCTGAGTATTTTTAGCCATTATTATGCTAATTTTCAACTTGAACTTTTTTGTGTTGCATTAAGTTATTTAACTATTGTCTATTGCTTATTACTTATAGCACCACATGCTTTGATTAGTTTAATCCTGAAGACGGCATCGAAATGATGCCGAAACGTCGAATTAATTTTAATATCCTCTCTGTTCACAAAAAAGTTCCTTACAGAATATCAAGCATTTGTACCTTAATCGAGGCTATTTTGGGCTTACAACGAACTTAAGGTCCACTGCCCAGGGAAAAGCCAATTATTTACTAACCTAAAGTCAGCCCCAAACCAAAAGGTCAGTCAAAGAATTCTGCTCAAGAACAGGAGATTCGACCTATGATAATGGTACTATGATTCATGCTTGGCTACTCTGTCAATACTTAGATTTTGAATGAAAGGAAAAGCTGCTTTCATAGTTTGACTCATTAATATCAAACATTACAAAATTACAAAAAACTTAAAATAATTGAGAATGTGCTGTATTAGATCTAACATCTGGAAATGGTTAGCCATCGCGTCTTTTACGATAAGGACGTTAAGCTTCAGGCGCAGTCTGTGAACTTTCACCGGAAAGCTTAAAAACAACCCATGCACTTGTAATGCGAATGTTGTGGTCTACATGATTCATCGAGGATAACTATTTGAATAAACGTGAGGCACTGATGCAGACTATCTAGAAATCATCACTCGTTCACATACCTCAAAAGGACCTAAATAATATTCAAACCAATGTAATGTATTGGTACTGTATTGTATTGTATTGCTTTGTATTGTATTGTATTGTGTTGTATTGTATTGTATTGCTTTGTATTGTATTTATTGTATTGGACTGCTTTGTATTGCAATGTATAAAAGGAGTCTTCTAAATCATTCCATTCGAGTAAACTTCAGCGCTAGCTGGCTGGTGCTCGGTGTCCATTCATAGCCAAAACTACCCTCAAGTTTGCGAATAGTTCTTTGATTCCTAAAATGCATAAAACTCATTTCTAGGAGCTCTACCATGGTGCTTCTAGAAATGCAGTGATCAATAATCCATAACACACTCGTGTAAGAGATGGACCATAAGAACAGACGAAGCAAACCCTGTATCACAATTCAGTCTAATAGAGAATTCGTTTGAATGAATACCTCAATAGTTCGATCCTTGTCCCTAAGTGCAATCTTGAGTTTATTTATCATCAACTCGTGTTCCTGATTTGTCCAAGCCTTACTGTTCTCCAGAGACTTTAAAATGGAAAGAGGAAAAAAGGGGGTAAAATGTTTAACAAAGACAATAAGGAGATGAGAAGGGGAAGGAAGAGTGAATGGGATAAGAAAAAAAAGATTTTAATCTTAAAAGTGGACACTTTCACCGTACGTGTACACAAATGACTCTTGAGCTAAAAGCTAATTTGGGAATCGAAGAAAAACACTATGAAAGTACCTGCATTTCGTGGTCCTTACTATTAAGCAACTGCTGCAGCCTATGAATTGCGGAATTCTTTTCCATTTGAACTCTGGCTAAGTTTTCAGCAGCTTCCTTGAAACAACAGAAAATGAAACAAAACAATTTGATTATCAAAAGAGAATCACTCCTACTTTCACCGACATATACCAACAGTTGCTCAATAAGAAACATCTTTAAGAACATACTGTAATTGATTCTTTAACATGAAAATATTTTAAAGGTGAGCAGCTTTAGTTTTATCAATAGAAAATTTGGCTGGGTTGTTCAGAAGCTGGTTAACTTAAATAAGAAAATTTGAGAATAAAGTTTAGATTTTCGAAGGAAGAAACTTTTTACTACCTCCTTAACTCTTTAACCCTTTCACTCCCAATCACTTATCAACACTCAATTTCTCCTTACATAACAAAAACAAAATAAGGAATTTGGTAATGAGAAAATGAGGATTGATTAAACATAGAAAACTACTGAAGATTACAATTGAAATTCTCTCAAACATTTTAATGAAAAGTATGGGCTCAAGTTGGGAGAACTTAATAATTCAACTGGGACTGACAGGGTTAATAACCGTGTAGATGATTAAAAGTGACATTCTCTCAAACTTGTTCAATGAAAAGTATGGGCTCAAGTTGGGAGAACTTAATAATTCAACTGGGACTGAAAGGGTTATTAACCGTACAGATGATTAAAAGTGAAATTCTCTCAAACTTGTTCAATGAAAAGTGTGGGCTCAAGTTGGGAGAACTTGATAATTCAACTGGGAGTGAAAGGGTTAAGGTTACAAACAAAAACATGGGTTAAATATCTAATCCAGGGTAAGTTCAAACTAGCTACTGAGCCCGAGGAAAGCTTTAAGGGCTTTTCGGAATTTCCTAGGACGAATCACTTTTTATGAATTTTCTATCTAACTATTACACTTAAATATTCGTATAAGACAAAACTGCTTTAAGAACAGGTCAAAAACCAATGAAAACCGCAGATTACAATCTAACTCTTACTTTTGTTTCAAACCTAAAACAAATTAATCATATCGCTGTAATTTTTAGATTAAAATGTTCATTTAATTTTCGTTTTTAGAGAACAAAGTTAGCCAGTGTGGCGTTTTAATCTTGTTTGTTTCTTGTGGCACACTGCAGTAAATGATTGCAGGCTTGCACTTAGTGTTTTTTGTTAACATTTATCTTGCACCAAAACTGTGTCCAATTCAATCCATTCGTTAATCGTCTGTGAAACAAAGCCTTTGAACAAAACAGACAAAAATTCTAGTTTTAAACCATCTTGATCAAAAACCTAGTTTAAACAACTATAGGTTGAAAAGATTGACCATCGCCGTAGTTAAAAGAACAAGTCTTTTCATGAGCGACGAAAAATAAAAAATAGTTGCCCAGTGAGCAAGTGAAATAAGGCTCAGAAGACTCGTAAGTGAAAACTCCAGTAAAAAGCAATCAAGAACGCAAAGTAAGCAAAAAGCGTAACCAAAATAAACTTTAAAGTATTTCTCTCTTTCATTCTTTAGTGCCTAGGTGGCAAATAGGGTATCCATCTGCTGGTCCCTTGCCTGTTTGGCAGTCATTTCCCGGGTCATTCATGCCAGCTTGCTACTTGGCATTAAGTGTAGATAACACAAACGTGCTAGTAGCTAAATTGAAGCCATTATATTGGGCAATATGGCTATAAAGATGAACTCAAGTATAGATAGAACAAACGTGCTAGTAGCTAAATTGAAGCCATTATATTGGGCAATATGGCTATAAAGATGAACTCAAGTATAGATAGTACAAACGTGGTAGTAGCTAACTTGAAGCCACTATATTGGGTACTATGGTTATAAAGATGAACTCAAGTATAGATAGAACAAACGTGCTAGTAGCTAAATTGAAGCCATTATATTGGGCAATATGGCTATAAAGATGAACTCAAGTATAGATAG
>JAOBRB020033299.1:4620-15614 GCA_027575285.2 Zoanthus pulchellus | reverse complement strand
TCTTTTTTCAACCTGGGTTATTCTTTTTTCAACCTAGGTTATTCTTTTTTCAACCTGGGTTATTCTTTTTTCAACCTGGGTTATTCTTTTTTCAACCTAGGTTATTCTTTTTTCAACCTGGGTTATTCTTTTTTCAACCTGGGTTATTCTTTTTTCAACCTAGGTTATTCTTTTTTCAACCTGGGTTATTCTTTTTTCAACCTAGGTTATTCTTTTTTCAACCTGGTTTATTCTTTTTTCAACCTAGGTCATTCTTTTTTCGTTCTATCTTTCGAGAGCCGGCTTAGAAATAGCGATATGTTAAGTTAGGTTAAGGGTTATGGTTAGAACAAAATGAAAATCACGATAGACGACTTCGCGCTTGGTGTGGCATGATGGGTAATCAGGACATTGCCCAATTCAAAAAAGCAGACGTGCTTTGATGACTCCTTTGTTTTGCAAAAGTTTGTTCTAAGGGACGAACCATTAGACTTGGTGGGAGGGGGGGGGGATGGTCACTGCCAAAAAAAATGCATGCACAAGGATAATGTCAAAAAAAAATTCATGCAAGGACTGAACTGCCAAAAAAAAATCTTGCCAGGCAATGGGGCAAATTTTCATATTAAAAATATGTGAAAAAAAAATCCCGCAAGCGCCAAATATCAAAAAAAATCATGCACAGCGAATTCACCCGAAAAAAAATACATGCTCAGTGCTTGTGACCACCCCCCCCCCTCCCACCAAAGCCAATGGTTCGCCCCTAAGTTTGCCTGTTCATAAAGTGTTTTGAACGTTAATTACAAAAGGAGAACCTGTTTCTGATAACTACCTCCACCTTGTAGGTAATGATTTTGTCGGGGTTTATTTATTTATTTATTTATTTATTTATTTATTTATTTATTTGTTTATTTATTTATTTATTTATTTGTTTGTAAGTTAGTTAGCGAGTTAACTCATAAAGTTATGATGAAATTTTCAGATATTGTCAGAAATGGGTCAGGGAAGAACGGATTAAATTTTGAAATTGATTCGAAAAAATCCTGGATTCTGGATCTTTTTTTAAATTTTTTAAGCTGACACAAGCATAGTCTCACGCATTAACATACAAGCACACTCAGTGTCATTTACTATTGTATAGCTACAATTGTAATTTACACTTGCTGTAAGACTCGTGCTGCACGTGCAAATTCCAGTGTTAGAATTTTTTTTTTTGAATTCTTATTTAGCAACTGACGTTGTTTGGGGATCACAATAAGCTTGCCGGAGGTCTGCGCTCTCTGAGTGGTTTTCTAGTTTAAATTTGAATACATTCGGATATATTCGTATGTTTTGGTATACACTAACCAAGCTCCCACATTCGTGCGGTGGGAGTTAGCCTTAAGGTGAAAAGCTATACCCCGCTGATGAGTCCTAACAAAGACGAAACAGCTGTACACGGTTGCTCCAGTTACTTGAAAAGACAAAAAAAAAATGTTATTTGCTTTGATGCTACTCGGGTGAAGCTGGTTGTGCGCATGCGTGCAGGTTCTGGCTAAACCGTGGGTGGTTTTTGCTAAACGTTTTACAATCGATAAGAAGCATTTGTCTCAAAAAAAACCCAAAACTTACATTTATACATAAGAACATCTTAAGAGTGTTTCAAAATGAAATTCTTCTTTCATTTGCTATTGGAATGTATTTCTTGTTATAAGATTGGTTTGTAATTTATTTTTCAATACTCAAAAAATCTACCAAAGTATTCTTTGTTAAGTCGAACCGACAAGAAACGATTCGCAAAATAGACCCCGCCATTTTAGCTTAAAAAGCCAAACATTTTGATATTTCCGTTTTACATTAAGACGAGTATTGTTTTGATACAAACGCAAGCAAGCAACGAACACGCGATCAGCGGTTCAAGTTCATACTATTCTTTGTTATCAATCACGTGACTTTTCTCATGCAGTTTTTTTTCCGGTTTTTAGCTAGGGGCTCAGCGTTGACAAAATGGCGTCAGTTCACGTGGAATCTGAAAATTTATCTAGTTACTTCTCTGGTTTAAAAATAGAGGTTCAGTCTCGATATAGAAGCAAGATCGCTTTATGTGATGGTGTCGACGGTCGATTCAAAGATGCCACTTACATTTTGGAACACACGATATTTGAACACACGATATTTACACACACGATATTTACGCTCAGCAGATATTTGTGTCCGCAAGAAACTATTTCAAAATGCCAGAAATGGAATTTACAGTATTATCACTACCAGTGTACTCTCAGTTCTCATTTTCTCTTAGAAATTACTAGTAATATGTATTAAACTGCCAAAAATTGACATTTTTGATAAAAAGATTCAAATGCTTTCGCTCACTACCAAAAATTTGGCTCATCCTCGGTGTTAAGAACCTGAGAATTTTTTCTTTGTTTTGTCACTATTGTGTTCGTTCTATCTATTGTTTTGACTTTATTGTTTTCTTTTGTTCTACGTCAATTGCGAACTTCACAGGTTCTTACACCGAGGTAAAACCCAAAAATTTAAACACCTGAATCTCTGCGCTAAAAGAACCTTCGATTTTTTTTACTAGGAAAACTTGAGATTTTATCATCACCAAGTATACTGTATCTTATTCGGCGTTATTTATAATGTTTTTCAAATAATTTGAGTTTTATCAGAATATTTGCTTTGAAAAATGTTAGAAAAAACTCTATGTCTATGACTAGAAAATATTAAAATATGTTGAAATTCATGAACCATTTTCGACAGTATTTATTAAAGATAAGGTGTCCCGCACTGTCGAAAACGTTTAAAAAACTCAACATATTTTAACCTTTTCTAGCCATAAAACTTTTTAACAATTTGATTTTTAATAATTGTATGTTTTTCCTTTTTCTAGACGCTAATTTTTGTTATATTTATTCTTTTTATAAGAATAACTTTATAAGAACAACGAGGCTCAAATTAGCCAAAATTTAAAAGCAATTTAAGGACAATTTCCAAGCTTTGGCGTCATTCAAACGTTTTGGGAATCGAAAATGTTCCTTTTAAAATATCTCATGGATATTTTTTCTTCCTAAGAATTCATTCAAACCATATCCGTTTGTTTTGATTTTTATAATTCTACTTCAAATTGTTTATTTTCGGCAAAAGCTTTCACCAAATTACCGACTTTCTAACTTGATGCGACACTCTGATATATCTTGTCGGCTGTTACTGAAAATAATTAAAAAAAAACAGTGTAAAACATTAATTAAAATCAGTAAGAACTTATGATTGTTCCAAATTCAAAAATCATCATTCGTACTGTAAATATTTCAAGATTGAAAAGTTTTTGGAAACATTGTAAGTGGTGTAACAAAAGCAAAATCCATTCGCTATAACTTTTGATCAAAATATCAGCTTCTTGTGGCTTATTCGCTCTCCCCTTAAAAATTGTTGTTGCTTCCGGCCAAACCAATGATGGCAGAAAATTATGTTGTTGAAAAAGATGTCAAGGAAAAACTTTAGAGTGGAATTTTTATTAGCTGAATGGAGCAATTAAAACAAACTTGCTAAACTTCAAAAAATAAATAAAAAAGGGGTGAGAGAAGAAATACGAAAAGCCATCTCCTGTAAAGAATGAATGCACTTACGAACTCTTTTGAAAACCGCGACAAAATTCTCAAAATTTGCATTACAATTGCCGGTTCCTTACACCTGAAAGCATATCTTGATAAAATCGAGCGTGTGAACGGGGCTTCGCGTTATTTACCGCTCTGATCACAAAATTTTGATCTGCACTTTACTGCCTGGCCTACTTCTCGACGCGCTTCAATATTTTTTGCAAGATATAGTTTTTAATTTCCTTAGCAAACGTAAAACGATAACGTTGCTTCAATTACTAAAAACAGTAAAAAAATAGATATATGTAATATTGCACATGTAAGAAATC
This sequence comes from Zoanthus pulchellus, assembly GCA_027575285.2. NCBI lineage: Eukaryota > Metazoa > Cnidaria > Anthozoa > Zoantharia > Zoanthidae > Zoanthus > Zoanthus pulchellus. Next base: position 11,728 of record JAOBRB020033299.1, on the reverse strand, counting down.
TCCAGTTTTGCCAAGTTGTAAAGACGCTGGTCTATTTTGTGCGGGAGGCTCGGGTTCAATTCCAGACCAAACCACCTCTCAGGGTCTTAAAATAATTGAGAAGGTGCTGCCCTTGCTATAACATTAGCAAATGGTTAGACATTCAAGTCTTGTCGGAAAAGGACGTTAAACCGTTGACCATCGTGGACATAATTTATCTATGTTTATGCGTGTATATGTGTCATGGGATATGTCTCCTTCCAATTTAGAGTTGTAAGGTTGGTGTCCCAAATTAGTATGCCTTTGATCAACTTGAAAACTTCGGACCTAATCAAAGTCTTTGTTTATTGTAATTATAATTATAATAATAAAATAATGATAATTATAATAATAATTATTATTATTATTATTGTTATTATTCTCTCACATGCATGTATAGACTATCTACCTTTTTGGAGATTTTCTTCATTTGAAGAGGGATATCCTATTATTTTTAGGATGCTTCCCTTTGCAACCTCGTTCTCAAGTGCTGGGGTTGGTCTCAGCCTCAATTTTAAGGAAAAGACCCTTGGAACGAGGTTGCTCCCTTTGGGGTTTTTACCTTTCTTGTAGGAGGGTTATTCTGCGTCATGTAGGATATGTTTGTTCTAATTTGAAGATTTTCTTTATATTTAGAGGAATATGCTGCCACGTTGGATACCTTCCGCTTTGAGAGTGTCCTTAATTTAAGAGGAAATTTCTACCATTTTTAAAGCAGATCCCTCAGGAGAATATCCTTGTTTTAAGAGGGATATCTTACCATAGAAAAGAAAGCTCCAGTTTAAGTATATTTGAGTTATGGGAAAGTACCATCGCTTTTGAAGGGATGTAGGGTACCTCCTTTTAAGAAATTATCCCTAGTTCTGGAGGCATATCGTACCACCAGTTGGATTCTGTCTTCTGGAACTGATGTATCCTTGTTTTCCATTTTGGGAAACATTGTTTCGGAGGGATATGCTACCACGTGTACAATACTTCCCTTTTGGAAGATTGCCTTTGGTTTTGTTGTAAAATAGAAAGTTTCTTTGAGAAGGCGATAACGCTAAGCATTAATTCCAGCAGTGATTGTAAACATTTCAATGTTTTTTGTACGAGATTTGTTGACCTGTGCTTTTGTTTTGAATTGCAGTAAAAGTTTCAAGCACTGCGCTGACCCGGCGCTCAAAAGACTTTAATGATGTTACTCCACACTATGACTTGTACAAGCACGCTGATCTTCTTACCTTGAAAGGCATACAAAAAAGGATAATAAAAGTTGAACGACAAATATTACTTGTTCACAGAATGTCGCTTAAGAAACACCCGAAAGTAGCGCATTACATAACAAAGTATCTTGACGGCTTTCGGATTCCATATATTATTAGCAAAGTCGATGAAAGACCTTTTATAGACTTGAAAACATTTCTAAATCCTTCCGTGGTTATTGGTAAATACTCGGTGATATCTTTCCTTGACATCAAAACCTATTTAGAACTTAAACCAAATACGAAGCAAATTTTGAAAATTTATTGCAAGAAATTCGACGTCGGTTTATTGATTTTTACCACAACACATTTTGGGTTTGTACCAGAATTTCAAATAGACATTCAAAAGCCTTCAAAGGATCGCTCTTTGCAAACAGTTTGCATCAATGAGACCTCGTCCATTTTAAGACTAACGCGCAATGGAGGTGAAATACAACGCCCTTATTTGCATGGCGATAAAAGTACACGCTGGTCATTTATGGTTTATAATCCCAAAGATATTCCTTACGAAACAGTGGAGTATGTTGTTCAAGATGAGAAAAAGAGAGGACATAAGATTCATACGAGTCTTGGTTCTTTAAGTGGAGCCACGGTTGTACTGGACGATAAAAGGAGAGATGGAATAAAACGTGTTTTCTTTGGTGGAGGTTTTCCATTTTTTCTCCATATAATGTTGTTTCTCGACAGTCTGGATTACTTGTCACCGATTGTTATGACACACGGCCTAGAGAGATACTTACAAATTGATATCGATGATATATTTGTGGCAAGAACTGGTATCAGAATGAAGAGAAAAGATGTTAAGGTATCTTGAAATTTCTTTGAGATGATGTTGTATTTTATACAACACGATACAATGCAATGCAATGAGTACAATACAAAACAATACAGCGGAAACAACGAAAGATACAAAGCAATATAACACAACACAAGACACTGCAACGTGATACCACACAACACAATACAATACAATACAATACAGCACAACACAACCCGACAGAACACAACACAAAACAAAACAACACAGCACAGTATAGCTTAACGCAACGCAAAGCAACTCAACACAACACAACATAGCACAATACAATAGAAAGCGATACAATACAATACAATAGAAAGCGATACAATACAACACACTGCAATACAATAGTTATGCAATGGTTTCGAGTGGGATACCTTGGAACATCCCACACCTCACTCTCACTTGTATTCTCCGTATACACACGAGCCTTTCTAACTATTTTGTTCTCCGCGTGGAAAACGAAAAACGAAAACTGCAGTTTGTGCTGACGTCTTAAGCTCTGGTAAACACTGATGAATCTAAATTGAAACATTGTAAACATTCATTTTTAATGCAATAATAATGCAGCATTTATAAAGCGCTTATCCTTAGAGCTCTAAGCACTTTACAAATATATACAGGTTTTAACAGTTTGAAAGTCTTAGAAAGTACGCTGAGCGGCTCACATGTACTGGCGCAAATTGCCAACCAATAAGAGCCCTCAGTAGAAGAGACAGACAGGGATCACCACCCTGTTCTTTGCGAAAAGTGTGGGGGTGCTTTTAAGTCCCTCGACAGAGTGGTCACTTCTATTTTTCAAATGCCATGAGGTAACATAATGATAAATCCTGCTTGATCCCTTATACGAGTTTTAACTGTTTTTTGTTCTCAAAAGGATCTGCTGTCGGCACAAGAGTTACTTGATCAAAAAATACCAGGCTTCAAGTTTAATCTCGGTTTCTCGGGCAAAGGCTACCTAAAAGGGAATGAGGAAGAGGACGATGGCGACGAAGCTATTCTAGAAAATGCAGACAGATTCACGTGGTTTGGACATTTGTTTGATCATGAGCAACCGCACAAGTTGAAATTCGAGCAGCTGACTCATTCTATGACCAAAAACAAAGTCTTTGCTAAGGCAAGTGTAATCCTAGATTATAAAATGCATTAAACACAATGGTGATGAAAAATTGACTCTTGTTAATTAATGTTCTCTTTTTTTTGTCATTAAAATGAATTTGAGAACTTAAGGATTTGTTTCAAAGTTGTGGGTATTACTTCGTGTAGAGGACACAGAAATTAAACAAAGTTTTTGATTGGCAGAAACAAGGTTAACCATGGGTAAGCTTCATCTTTCTTTTGATTGGTTTAAAAATCTGTGTCCTCTGCAAGAAGTAAAGGCCAAACTTGTAAATATGTTATATGGAAACAGTTAAGTGATATACCTTATTTGATGACAAAGTTTAACAAAAAGAAAGTTTGAACAAAACAATTTACATGTTAAGGCGCTGACACACGATGCAACATTTCATGCAACATTGCGCGCAACAGGTTTGTTGTACCGTGTGTCCACCAATAAATTTTGTTGCATGCAACATTGCATGTAACAAAGCTGAAGTTGGATTGCGCTCTATTCAGGCAACATTGCGCCAAGCAAGTTTTATTTTTTCAAAAGACTTCTTGTTGGAAGCCGTTTTGATTGTTGTAAAATGCATGTTGTAAGCACGCCACGCTATCACGAGAAATGTTGCGTGATTTTGTTGCACCGTGTGTCCACCTCTAAAATATTTGTTGCGCGCAATATTGCATGAAATGTTACTCCGTGTGTCCGCGCCTTTATCTACTTTTAGAAACAGAAGTTTCACGTTGCAACAAATAGAGCGATGGTAAAGCAACTTGATTATTTATTCTTGGTAATAATAATAGTATTATTATTATCATTATCATTATCATTATCATTATCATTATCATTATCATTATCATTATCATCATTATTATTATTATTATTATTATTATTATTATTATTATTATTATTATTATTATTATTATTATAGTAGTGCTGTCACAATGGACGTTGACGACAAATTAGCCACTCGTTTCTATCCTGTGATCTACGAATAGCCTCAAAACCAAAGTCGTATCCAGGGTCTTTTCTGGACCACCCGCTGAGAAAAGACCCTGGTATTGGTTGGTCACGTGCTTCCCAGAATCTGGGAAGTTACAAAAGTATTTTAATTGGGAAGGGTGAGTGGGGTGGCATTTTTACCATATGCAAAGTTATTAGCGTATGTTATTAAAATTTTGCCGTTCCTAAAATCTGTGCGGTTCTCTCCTGCGGCGCTTTTTTGCAGAGTAAGCTGTTTTTATCAAATTACTGTAATTTTGCCTTCGGGATTATAATGCTGAACAGCATTCTTCTTATCAAACAGCATTGCGGGTGTTAGATAAAATACCAACGACTTTCTGTATCCAGTAAGCAACACCGCAAGAGTATCCCGTTGAAGAAAAATGTTTTCCAAGCAAAGAACTTGTTTTGGTTTCAAAATAATCTGGTTGAAAAAACTTTCCTGAATAGCGAACTCTAAACGCGACAAGAAATTCCTGAACTTCGAATGTTTCAACATAACGACTCCGCACATTGAGCAATGGTGTCAAATTACCATACGGGGGCACGGGAGAGAATTGTCACAAGAAGCACGTAACCAACTAATACCAGGGTTTTTTCCAAAGACCCTGGGCACAAGGTTGCCTTAATACGCGACAACCCAAGGGATTCGCACACAAATTACATTAATCTTTACGTAGTTGTATATAGGTCTACCTCGTCCTCCCTTCCAAGGTACCTTCCCTATTCTTGGTACAGCCCCTAAAATCCTAATAAATGAAAGGAATATTTTGACCCCATAAACCAAACAAGTTTAATATCAGAGAATAATTTTTTTTTAGTAGAAACAGTGTTAACTAATCTGTCTATCTTAGGAACACGGAATCCCCTTGAGTAAAATATATGCAGTAGCGCCTCACCATTCAGGAGTCTACCCGGTACACGAGCCTCTTTACGAGGCCTGGAGACAAGTTTACAACATCAGTATCACATCCACAGAGGAATATCCTCACCTCAAACCTCCTCACCTTCGGCGCGGCTTCATTTACAGGGACGTGAAGGTATGGCAAAGGGCTTGGGCAAGGTTGTAAAAATGGATTTTTTTAAATCCTCAGTATATTAAAGAAGATTTTTTCTTTTCTGAGATTTTTCACGAATAAGCAGTTACGAGATTCCGTCATAACTTGCGAAACTGTTTCAATTCTATAGAGGTAGATTATGTTGATGATGAGGATGTTGATGACGATGATGTTGATAATGATGATGTTGATAATGATGATGTTGATAATGTTGATAATGATGATGTTGATACTAATTATATAATGATGTTGATAATGATGATGATGATGTTGATAATGGTGATGTTGATAATGTTGATAATTGTGATGATGGTGTTGATAATGATGATGTTGATAATGTGTTGATGTTGATAATGTTAATAATAATGATGCTGTTGATAATGATGATGTTGATAATTATGATGATGATGTTAAGTTGATAATGATGGTGATGGTGTTGATAATGATGCTGTTGATAATGATGATGTCGATATGGACGATTATGTTCGTAATGTTAAAGAATACACTGATGAAGGTGATATTGCGGTAAAGATAATTATGGAGACAATAATAGCATTGTGAACAATGGCAGCGTTCGTGTTGGAGACAATGAGAACAAGCGACTAACTAAAAAAAGCTAGCCCCTTTACGCGATTGCTATTCCAAGTTTTAAGGTAACTAAATCTAAGTACGCGACACTCTTCGGCGATGCATTTATGATACGGCTACACTAGATTTTGAAGCAAACTAATTTCACAAGGAATTTATTTCTTTTTTTCTCAAAAAGTTGACCGAAGAAACATGAATGATTGTCACGATTAGTTGTTAACAGTGATCAGACCTGTCAGTTGTGGTTCCTTAGCACAGCCTTGTGGCCCAAGGTGCCGGCGTTTAACTCCGGTTTTTGTAATGTTAAGCTCATGAGAGTCTTTGACTCCCCCTGGACAGAACACTAATTTATCGCAGGTTAGCTAGCTCCCGGCAGACGCTGGTACTCATTTACCTTACCCGGAACGATGGAAAGCTGAGTTGGCTTAGGCGGAAAAGAAGGTCAAACAAATATTTGAATCTCGGCAAAGTGCCGGGGTCAAACTGGGAACCTTGTGATTGGAAAGCCGAGATCTTACCAACTGCGCCAACCACGTACGCCCACATTTATGAGTGCTTTTTACTTTCTCACAAACTTTCCCGAAGTTTAAAAGCTGAAAAGATCCTTCATTTAAGGAATAAAATATGTTTTCTCTGCCATCGTAGAAAAGCAATAGCAGATCTTATCAGAGAAAATCTGAGACGCAGTCAACACTTTTTACTTGCTCACAACTTGCCGAGGTTTTCACCAGGCTGTGAAGGCATGGACATGGCATCTTTTGTTTTACTAAAATTATATTATTTTCTGTCTTCATGGACTTTATAGATCATTTCACATTTCTAGTTTCTGCTTTAAACGTTTTATACAATAGTAAGAGTTTATTTTTTGGCAAGGTGTTCACCAGGCTATCAAGACACAAAGAGCATACTTTAATTTTTTTACAAAATTATTATTTTCCATTTTAACAAAAAAACATGTCGCTGGCTTTCCGTCACGTCATGGTGGCCATGTTGGTGTACTCCTACCAGAAGAATTTTGATTATTTCTTTTTTTTTAATTTTTGTATACCAACATGGCCGTTATGTCTTCTGTTTTTCTTTGGTTTATGTGAGAAACGATATACAAACATAGTATGTATACGTAACCCTTTTAGTCCCAGTTGAATTATTAAGTTCTCCCAACTTGAGCCCATACTTTTCATTGAACAAGTTTGAGAGAATTTTACTTTTAATCTTCAGTAGTTTACTTAGGTTATTAACCCTTTCAGTCCCAGTTGAATTACTAAGTTCTCCTAACTTGAGCCCATACTTTTCATTG
>JAOBRB020033190.1:0-15618 GCA_027575285.2 Zoanthus pulchellus | reverse complement strand
GCCAGTTTCGCCAATGTATAAAAGATTACAACGAGAACATTTAATGCAATAAACAACATTGGAAGTAATACAATTAACTGAATGATCGATTATTTTAAGTGATGATTTAGGACCAGTGATGTGAGTGTGTGAAACAATTTAGGGACAAGTAGAACAAATCGGACGCGAACAACGAAAAGTGTGTTGCTTGCAGTTGGTTGGATTGTTCAAATTAACTTAATTTAATAAGGGAAAATCAACTATAGTCATTAAAATAAATTTGATACAAATATAGATGCACGATAATACAACAAACAGCTGAAATAAAACTCCTTTTTACATTTTGCAGTGCCGGTAGAAACCTTTGAAACGTCAATTAGAAACTGTTTATTCTTGAATGTTCAACAACACCGTACCAGCATTCATCAACATACCCGATGGTTCATGTATACTTATTGCCATGCAAACTAACTTTAGCCGATTGGGCAATCTACATTGTTTCAGTTTTTCATATAAACAGTTATATAATCACAAGTGAACAGCATTTTGATATCGCTTGAACTTATAATTATAAAATATTATTTACAAAATCGAATACAAACGGAAACTATTTAAAACCTTGAGAGGAAAACATACACTTCATTGCTTTTTTTCATTCATGTATTAGTTCATTCAAAAAATATCAATTTTTCTTAAGAATCTGTGTTGTCTAACCACAATTTTTTTCATATATATATAAAAAAATCAATACTCGTTAGCTTTTTAAAAACGGTAATGTTTCGTGTGTTGGTAAACAGTAAACATATTTTTTTGTTTTGCTTGTGGTAAACAGGGACTGGTAAATTATTAAACACGTTGGCTAAAATTACATTGAAAAATAGGGCAACTGAAAAGCGACGTTTTAGAAATTTCCAACTAAATGAGTCTCTAAATTGTATACTAATTATGTACTTATTGTAAAAAACAAAGAAACATGCACGTGCGTACAATTGAATAATGGGAAGAAAATTTCAAAATAGTTCTTGATAGTTCTTAAATAGCTAATCGAGAAAGAAGATACCAGACTTTGAGAAAAGCTAAAATGTTTAGCTCGTGAAAAAGACTCGAGTACTGATTCATACTGTTCCTTACCCGAGACGCCATAACACGTGCTAGTTTTTTCTGTGTTCTGGTAACGTAGGGTGGATAAGGCAGACCTCCGAAATCCCCAATGGCTATGAAGGTTAATTTCCCTTCGCTGCTTGAAGACTTGGTAACTATCAGCTTGCATGTTCCCCCCAAAAACGCCAGATAGAAAAGAAAAAGTTTCTCCATACAGGTCCTTCCATATAGATTCAGACTGACTGCCTCAATCCAACGAACTCTTCCATCAACATCTACATTCCTGCTAGATACACCCTACATCGCACTGATTTTCTGTTTCCGCCGGAACGGGTTATTTAGACACTGGCAGAAACGCGCATGCGTCTGATTGTTGAAAGCAAAGTTTTCATCTTTTCGTTAGTTTGGTATTCGACAATATATAGTCTACCGTATTTTGCATTTTTACTATTTAACAAAACACTAGTGTGAAAAGACAACCAGATTTAAACATATAACGGTTCTTCTGTGTGAAAGCCTTTCATGCCTCCAATGACATTGTGCCGGCCAGTATACGTCACCAAAAGTCTACTACATGATCTTATTAACAGTTTTTTTTTCTCAGGTTTAATCAAAAGCTAATACGATGACTAGACAATTTGTTGACTGAGTTTCATTTAATTGCAGACAAAAGAACCAGAGACATCTTTTAGTTTACCATCATTGAATCTTCCTTAGAAAAGAGCTTCGTGCGACAATTTATAACACATGCACATCTCTCATACATTGTGGTCAATACATCAGCACATGGTCTTATTACGGAAGGACCGTTAAAAACTTGAGTCGAAAGGGAGGGGTAGAATTTTTTCTCAGCTATTTTAAAAATATCGTTTTGGCTCACAATACAGCCAATAATTTCCTTATGTCAACTAATATTGACATTTACTGCTAGCTGTAATTCCTGTATAATTAGAGTCTCTTGAGAACAATGGTAATTAGTTTTTCCGAAGGCCAAAATGTCAAAATGGTCCATTTTCTGAATTTTGTTATTATCAGTTCTTTTGAAGAGCAAAAACGTAATCACATCTCAAAAAAGCCTTTAAATGTTTTGTTTTCCGGTCTGGAACTCTTTGTTTAGTGTTTTGCTTTCTTCAGAAAACAAAGTTTCTAATTATAAAGGCTCTGTTGAAATCTGGTCACTTTTCTGTAGTTGTTGGTCATAACATGTACATTGCAACAAGACCAAAACTAAAAAAACAAACGCGATCCTCTTTTAATTTTGTCATAAGGTTTAATTTTTTTCAAAAGCATATATGTCTGAGGGTCCCCTATACCTCTTCTGAAAACTGTTTCACACAAAAAGAATTGGCCATTTCACGCGTCACGAAAAATTTGAAAAACAGCTTTATGTTCACAGAAAAAAGTAAGCTCCGTTTGTTCACAATTCATGCGAAAGTAAGTGCATTTTTTACGAATCACGAAAAAATGGAAAACCAGTTTTACAAGGACAGAAAAGTATAGATTCATGAATCACGTAGATAATAAATCGTCATTCACGTTTCACGCAAAGCAAAAAATACCCATTCACGCGTCATGAAAAAAGTATAGGGGACCCTGATGTCTCTGACTGATATGTTAAAGTGAACCGAACAAAAACCGACGATACACCCTTAAAAAGACGGAAAAAATATCTCAGTGACTGACAAATAAAACAAAATTCTCCGATAGCATGCAATTTCTCGAGACTGAATGATTAAAACTTAATTGCATCTGTTGCCATAAATCTACAAATCTCTTGATTGAATGTCGCAAAGTCTTTCTCTAATTAGTTATCACAATGATATACCGAAATCTAGAAAAAGCTCAGTCAAAATTATTCAATTGAAGCTTACGTGCAAGCTTTTGTAAGTTTTCCGGAATCATGATAAGGGACTTTTAATAAGAATCAAGGACGGGAACAAAGACAACAGCAGCTGTGAAAAATATTATTTCTTGTTTATTTTTTTCTGTTTTAGGTCATGCATCGATAATTTTTTTTTAGATCTTCTTTCTCGAAGACAAACAAAAACTTCAAATTTTGTCGTTTGACGTTCACGTTGTCCTCAGAACTTCAAAAATGAGCTTTCTGAGACGTATCAGTGTAGACGACGGCGAGCAGGTAATCAGCTTGCTGCATTCAAACATGCAGCGATTGTAATTTGTAATTAAGGCTATTGTTTGTTGACGTTCGCGTCGTCGCTGCCGTCCTTACATTTTAAAGTCCCTAATATCATGTTTCTTGCACACTGGATTCCTGCAAGATTTTTTTAGGTTTGTCTAAAAGCAAGAAATCCTACAAAAAAAAGCTTGATTTCAGCGAAGTTCGTTTCTAGAAATTATAGAAAAATCAGTAAAGCTTAAAAGCTGTTTCATGCGGATTTTGTTTTCCTATACAAGAAACTAGTAAACAAAGAGTACTTTTTTCAGTAAAGTTGATGGAGGGTTTTGGGTGGATATCTCTTCTCAGATGGCTGTGTCACCAGATATAAACTTCTTGAACGGATATAGTCATCTTGCGATTTAGGCTTGTGATATTCATTTCCAGTAAAGGCGAAATAATTCCCGTACTTGGCCGTTACTGGGGCCTGTTGGGTTAGGTTTAGCTATATAGAAAATAGTCTTTAGTCACCATATATATATAATATATAATTAAAACACGCCACAATAAGAAACATCCTTTTTATAACTTCCGTTTCCTTTGCTCCGTTCCAAAAAATTAAATCCTCTCATTAATTTATTTCTATGTAGCACGTCGATTTTGCTACGGTTCAAGTATTCCATATCAAAACCTCTTCTTCTTCATTTCTTTTTTGGTGGTTAATACAAACTTATCAGCCATCACGATAAAGAAATAAGAAGCAAAGTGTTGGCTTCCCAAAAAATCTACAACCAAAAGTCATTAGAATATGCTGGCGTATCCTACGTGTCATTGAATAATCTAGCAATTAGGCGACTAGGTGGTCATATTTGAATCTAAAAGATACAGATTATTACAAGCTATAATTCGTAATTGTATTTCTTGGAAGAGTTAATTGAAATCTAGCTGCAGCTAGCTTTGTATTTCATTAGAATTCTTAAGACTCAAATGAAAACAACGAGTTTTCTCGTGTTTGGAAACCCAACGAGACATTTAATTGTTCTCGTTTTTCAAATACTGCTTGAATATCAAAATTATTTTCCATTTGGTATGTTTTTTTTTAAATTTTGATTTAGCTAAAAAAAACTCAATTTAATTTCTTTCAATGTAAAAATGGGTCGCACTTAAGTTTAAAAAGATATGAAAACGAAAATGGCGGCTGTATAATGAATGCGACGGCGGCAGTTAGAGCAACCAGCCATATTTGACAAGGAGAAAAACAAGCATCAGTTTTAGGGTTGATACTATATTCTTGCACCTTGCAACTCGAGGTTTGATGCGCTCTGAACTAAACTCTGAAAACTGCTAAGATAAGGAAATCATTTTAAAAGATTTCTTTTCCTGAACGGCTGAAGGCTTAAACATTTCGCCCTATACAGAAAAAGATAAATTTCATAGATAACCATAAATTATTTGCTAATAGTTTCACCATTGTGTTTTATATACTTAAGTTTAAGCACTCTTCCATTTCAGTACTAAATTTAAATACTCAGGTTGTTTACTTGCTTTCATTGTTAAATAATTACTAGCAATGTGTTGGGGGAAATCAACTCTGTTTTCAACTTCTCTCCTTTAGTTTCCTTAATAGATCTTAATGTTATTTGTTGTCTCTTCCCTGTCCTCGGCAAAGCCGTGGTAGCTAAATTTTGGCCACCCGACAGAGATCCATGCAACTTACTCCTACAATAGCGGTAGGACAAGGAAGCAAAACTGATGGGTTCATTTTACCATATCAACAACCACAACACAAAGGGTCATAGCGAGGTGAAAACAAAAGATCGAAACAAGAATTGACTTGATACGCGATTTCATTACCGATTAGTATTCTCTTTTATAGGTTGCTCAATCAATGAACAAAATGGAAAGATTTCCTGAGGTTTAAAATCACTTGCTGAAACCTTTAAAAAATATAAAATAAGTATAGAATATTTACATCCTGTTTCTAAGAGACGCGGGTAGCTAAATGTGTTCAAAAGTCAATTGTTGATAAGCCAACGTTTTCTGTGGTGTAGAGCGAATGAAAGTCTTTGACGCAGAAACGGAGACAGAAGAAAAAGGAAATCTTCCGTTCCTTCCGTCCCCGCTTCCGTCGTGCTTAGGCTTATGCAAACCTGTTTTCACATTGACATTAAAAATCTTATGCTCCGCTTATGGCCGTCCGTGGTTTACGTCGCTTATGAAAACCTAGCTTAACGTGTTGTTTGTGCCAATCAACGCCAGCTCACTGATAGAAACATGCAGTTTATCTAACTCACGTATTATAAACTTTAATTATACTCTAAAATATATAGATTAATTATGAACTAAATCAAGATTAAGTAATCACATTCCGAAACTAGAAAAGCACTCTGAGAGCGCAAACCTCCGCCAAGCAAATTGTGATCCCCACGCAACATCAGTGGCAACATTTGAATTTAAGAAAAAATATTCTACCACTGGAATTTGTACGCGTGCAGCACGAATCCTACTACAAGTGTAAATTACAATATTGTAGCCATACAATTGTAAATGACTCTTGAGTGTGCTTGTATATAAATGCGCTGAGTGTGCTTGTATTCTTGTTTGTCGAAAAATTTAAAACGGAATAAAGTGGTCTAGAATTATTAATCCAGGATCTTTTTCAAATCGCCCTCAAAATTTATCTATCTTCTTCCTTGTCCCATTTCTAACATAGTCTGAAAATTTTATCAAAATCCGTCCATATTTGCTAACTAACAAACAAACCCCAGCAAAAACATAACCTCGTTGGCAGAGATAATTATCCCGGGAACATCGACGTTGCCCAATATACATGTGTCCGCTGGAAAGAGGAGGTAGCATGTGAAGATAATGCCATCTAATGTGTGATGGCCCTGCATATAATGAACTAAGAAAAACTGTATTTTTAACGATCAATGACAAATTCAAATTAACGTATCATCCCTTTTTCAAGAAATTTTTAAGCTCTTCATAATGTTACGAAGTCATTGCTTTGTTTATATATATTCTTACTCACAGTAAGATCAATTCCTTTTAACTGATGTTTGTGTTTTTAGACGATTTTAAGTCTGTTACTGTTGTTAGAGTATTTCATCATATTTTTGTAATTTTTTTAAAAAATGTTTTGATAATACTGAAAAGTCATGTCAATATGGCTTATATTATTTTATGATGAGAGAGACGAATGTCGGTGTTTAATAATTATAATTTACGAATGCACTCGGACATGGGCAGACATTCAATGAAACAAAGCCGCGAACGGTGATTAGGTATTGAATACGTTAAGATCATTTGAGGACGAATTCCAAAATATTTAAGATATAGTCAAGCCGTTTCGCTCCAAATATGACGATTGTTCTTGGCTTATAAAACGTGTGTTACACACTGCTAAAGAATATTATTGCATACATTGTAGTCTGCATGTAGGTATATAAACGTTTTAAAAAACACTTCACGTATATAGATATCTGAACAGACATAGCTCACCATAGAAGAAATCTTCCAATTACCACAAACAAGTTATAAATGTATTACGGAAGTAATATTTAGTCTTTTAGAAACAATTTTTTTCTCAATTTACAAACTTGTTAATGTAACACGTTTATACTTTGGAATACTTTGAAACAAAAGATTTGTGATACTTAAATATTTAATTTATAAAACTAATGTATTCTTGGTTTCAACAGGAAGTACCGGAGCGTTGGCAAAATGAACATTTGAACAAGTTTTTAACATGTTTTAAACTTATGACGTTGAAAACAGAGCAAGTTTCGTTGTTTTTAGAATTACAATATCTTTGTTCTTGGTCATTTCATCCAATAACTTCTTTGAAGCAGGTAAGTGAAAGGAAAATTGTCAAAGCTCTCTCGAAAGGTTCTGATTTTTGTGATAAATAGCAAACGTATATTTTCCCTTGTAGCAGATGATATTTACAATTATTCCTCGAGCCCGAATGGGCTCTGAGTCAATAGCTATTCGCACTCTGCAGAGGCCATGAGGGCGAGAGGAATAATTGTTTTAGTAAAATCCAACATTATAGTTAAAAGGACAAAAGTTAAATATATTCACCATAGGTAGTGTAATATAAAAACTCGCCATTGTAATATAAGGTGCAATATAAGCTAGATTCTTTCAGATACTTCATGGATATGTTTTAAGCTTCTAGTGCAATTTATTTAGACTCAAGTCATTTTTGTGACCTCTGTTATATTGCTAATAATAATACTTTTATTTTAATTTGTCCAATCAATGTTCACGTTATAAAGCTTTGACCATTAGTTATTACTTTGGTAAAAACTAAGCTATATAATGTTGTATCTTCATTTAATACCTTTTTAAACTAATATTCATAACGCCAAACTTAAACATAACGAGCTCCTCGCTCAGAGATCTCGCACGAGCTATTTCCTAGAGGGTAGTCCAATAAATAGGAATTAACTAATCAACCAAATATCTCCTTAGGGGAGATGGGTGAAACAGTCAGATACTACATATAATATAACCTAATTCAATCTAGAATGTTTCTTTACAGGATTGTCTGTTCATCAAGCAGCACGCTGAAACAGCTCTACACGTTTATTACGAAGGCAATATGCGGGTCACTGGTTGTACCAACTGCTGTAAACGTTGATATTTTACATTCAACGGTGCAGAGTGCAGTGGACCAATGATCGACAATCGAGGGTGCCTACTACTTTTCGAATGTCAAGTCTGACAACCCAATTCGACACCGTCACATTGAGGGCCATTGTGAAAACATTCATAAAGGAAAAGTGCGCGTGGAATTCTGGGTAGGTAACTGTGCATTCTACTCTGGCTCATATGACGCCTTTACAGGATGGAACTCAGTCTCTCGCATCTTTATCGAAGAAGTTCCAGGACCTCAGCAGTGAGTTGAATCAAGCACACAAGACTCCCATTCGAGGATGGACAGGCTGGTTTAGATGTAGCTATTTGGTGATATGAACTTAAGGGGATAAATAAGTAGAAACTGAGTCGGTGTAAACTTTGAAAAAAGAAGAAATCAAAGATCATGTAATCTTATTTCTTATTAATTAAAATAAACAGCTGCATGATAGACTTATCTATGTAGTTTAATAACTTTTTATTAATCTGTACATTTTTAGGGGGTAAGTAACATTGAAACGTTTAAATTCATTAATTAATGATTTAAAATAATAATTAATGAATACAGGCATTTCCTTTCTGCCTACTGAAGAAGATGCATTGGAGCTTATAAGTCCCCTCTTAAGATTTCATAGAATTTGCCCCCCAAATAAAAAAATACTATCTACGGCCAAGTTCGGGCGTCAGCAACAATTCCAATAAAATGATTTGTCTCCTCCTTTTAGTCTGAAAAGGTATTTAAAACTTGCCTTTGGAGAGAAAAACGACTTTAAACGTACGCATTTATTTAAACAACACAGGCATTGCGCAAAATATTTTTTCTCAACTAAAATATATATATATGAACGTAAATTCTAAGTTGCACATTAATTGTGTAGATAGTCACGTGGGGTACAAATACGTTTCTTTTGCTTGAAAACTTATTTTAAACCTTACTTTTGAATTTAAAAACACAAAACAAGAATTGAACGTTGGTAAAACTTTATCTTATTTGAAAAAAAGATTGAACACTAAGCAAAAAGTTAAAGAATAATTAATAAAACAATGAATTCAAACTGCGAACCGGAAGACATACAGCGAGCCACTAGCGAGTCATGCAAACCAACTTGAGAAGCATGCAAGCCAGCAATCAATGAAAAGTTACAATGAGCCATAAAATAAAATATAAAAAACTATGCAGACTCTTAAGTCTTGGAAAATATAATATATCCCGGCGACTAGAAACTATATGGTGAAATTTGAACTTTCAAAATGACCTCAGAATATTTCTAACTACACTCATAATGTCCAACTAATTTGATTAAAATTTGTTAACGGGAGAAATTTTAATATTTTGGTACTAAATGCATAATGACGTGCATACGTGGTTGGTGCAGTTGGTAAAATCTCTGCTTTGAAGCTACAAGATCCCCAGCTCGATCCCGGCACTTTGCCGTGATTCGAATATTTGTGTGATCTTCTTTTTCGACTCTTTTGCAGACTCTGCTTATACAGATTTAGGAGATAAACCTCAAATTTGTTTGAGTTATAAAACAGATTGTGAAAAAAATGAAATTTCTTGCTTTGCCAAAAACAGCTGTTTTGCCCACTGTCCAAATAATGCAAAATAAAGACTCTGGAATGTTTTAGCTCATATTTAATACATAATATAAAATAAGTGATTAATCTTATATAAAATGTTTACAAATCTCATATTTTGCATTATTTAAAAAGCAAAAAAGTAGTTGGTGTACTAAAAAAATTTCTGATCTCAAGCTTTGCAATCGTTTATAAAGATATTATTGCAAATGAGTTCCAGAGATACAAAAAAAGTAGGAAAAAATAAAAATGCAAACCAATTTGTGAGATTTCTTAGCAATACTTGGACTAATATAAAAAAAAATTCACATTGATCAAAAGGTGCACAGAACACGGACACAAACTCTACCTGTAAACTAAGCAATCTAAAATCTTTACTGGCGATCATAATCTTTCGCCACTCACAAGTTGTCGAAACTTACTCTTCTGCTTTGATTCCGTGCCACATTTTTTACAAAACTTGTCAAATCGAACGTGAAACTGCTCGTTTGCGTAGGTCAAC
Source organism: Zoanthus pulchellus (assembly GCA_027575285.2). NCBI lineage: Eukaryota > Metazoa > Cnidaria > Anthozoa > Zoantharia > Zoanthidae > Zoanthus > Zoanthus pulchellus. Next base: position 5,698 of record JAOBRB020033190.1, on the reverse strand, counting down.
TTGGCTTAATCCTTCGAGCATGACAAATACTGCGCATTGCATCCTGGGAAAACTATAAAATTCCGCGCGGGAAAGACGTCTCTTTCCAGAACAATTAAGATTTTATTAAGTCTCAGACCAGGCTTACATACAGCGAAAAAAACAATTCGTGTAGATTTACCAATTAAATGAGATCACAGAAATGTTAATTTGCTAATTCGTTGTTTACTGATTCGGCAAACTTGTCAGCCGATCAAATTAAGCCTACTTAGCCCTTCATGAGGAGCTCAGGTACCATCAAACGGCTAAAATTGCACAAAAAGAGCACAAGTTTTGAGTTTTGACGCGTAAAACCGCCAAACGGAAAATTAGTTGAAGTTTGGGGGGCACTGTCGCGTGAACATCTTTTATGTGACATCACACCAATATGCCATTCCCTGCAGACTCTCGAATTTTATTGTTGGAGAAATGATAGTTTTAAGTTACCTTATTTCTACTCCTCAAGACCTCTCTTTTATGAATTTTTTGTTGTAAAGGATCACCTTAAAACAAAACAATGGACAACAGTTGAGAAGAAGGTGATTATTTCATAAGTTTAAATCTCGCATCACCTTTTGCCCGCGCTAGCTCTAAGAAACAAAAGTTTAAAGATTTTCTTATTCTTTTTGTTACATTTTATAACTGTTTTTCATGGCTTCCATAACTTGCACGTACGGCTCGCTGGCTCGTATATTGTAAACACTCTTGTATTTATTTATGTATAATAATAAACAAGTTTGGAATCTAAACAAATCATTGGAAGATCTAGATGAGAATTGAAGGGCTCTGGGCTCTCTTTTTGGTAGCACTGTTTGTTTCAACGCATTTGAATGATGATAAACTTTTCTCCTATTAATCGTATCCTCCTCTCCTAACCTGGAAGGTTAGTGAATGATGTATCACCAAGCGATCCACATCAGCATTATTAGGAGAATTAAGAGCAAATGATGAATGAAGAAGTTAAATCTTTTGTAAAACATTTATTGTACAGTATGTTGCCCAATTTCCGGCCACTTTAGTTGTAATCGCCCTAACTTCTTGCTTATACACGGAAACTTTCTCATTTTCCTACAAGAGACAGTTCATTTATTTACCTTTAAAATGTGTGGAGATCGTCGGCTGCCTTACCTCAAGTACTAAAGAAATTATGTCATTTTTGGCAAAGCTAGTAAGTTGCCCAGTTTCCGGCCAGCGAGTTCAGTTTCCAGCCATCAATGGAAAGATCAAATGATCATGAACAAGTTAAATTATTCGTAAAAAATTTATTATACAGCTGTGCATATTATTGCGCTTAATCTCGAAAGTATTTTTGAACATTTAAAAATAAAAATAAATTTAATTCTGTAAAAATATGAATCCGTAGTTATTTCAGTCAGCAGCAACTTGGACTAACCAAACTAATATATTGGGCTTTAGAATACAAAGTTTAAGACAACTCCCAGTATTGTTCAAAAAGTCATAAGCCTCTCACGAGAGCTACATTGGCGACCGAAGGAGTAACTGGATGATTAACATTGAGAAGCTTAGTTTTATTGCCATTAGAAATTGGAAAAGGTGAGCAGTTTAGTATGATTGAGAATACATAAATTAGAAACATGTCAATTGATAATTAACATTAGTTTTAAATTATAATGCACCGTCAGATGTTGTGATGATATCTGTTCAGCTATTGCATTCTGAAACCAGACAACATTACAGAGTACGTTCACAGCAAAACAAGTCATTAACACACTAAAGGGATTGATTTAACTCAACTTTTCGTTAGCAGCAGAATTTCAAAATAAGAAACAGTATGCAATCACGTTTCATGATCATATGGTGGTCTGGAAGTTTGGAAGGCGTATTGCAGCCATCTCTGGGTCATTCAAGAAAAGATGGCTTAGTCACTTTTGAAACACTAACTACATGGTATATATTTTTATTGTTCTTCGATCACAATCTATAAATAAGTTTTTTTATATCGGAGCTTTCTTTGTTCTTCTTTGAAAAATTCCTTTCCCGGCATGATTCGTATCTCTCAATCGAAAAATTTGATGTTCTCCGCCATTGACATTGTTAGTGATAAATTGCAATCCGCAATTTTTTTGAGAGCAGAGGAGCTCAGTTTCGGCTGTTTTATTAATTTAAACATAAAAGACACGTTTTCTATATAATAATTGCAATCTGTAAAACCAAAACATGCTTCAAAAGCTATAATATCTGAATTCTGATACTGTTTCAGTTTTATCAAGCATATATGAATCTCGCTATAAACATGTACCAATGGCCTACTTTTGACACTTTATTGTGTAACTTTAAACGCGAGAGCTAAAAAGTTAGTTTCGTCGGCCCACTAAGGCTATAGCCAGTCATTTATAAGTATTCAAAAAATCAGACAATAAATGGACATCGAGAACAAATGAACTTTTCAGTTGTCAATAGTTATGAATCCAAGAAGCTTACTTGCTTTCGTAGCTGCAAACATTCAGGTCTAACATGTTACTTATAGAACAGTTTTACTGGGATAAAATTTGCTACTCGACGTGAATATTTGTATTGTAAACTTTAGAGTATTCAAGCTTGCATGTTTGTACTATCTACACTTGACTTTGTTAATTTAGCCAAATCCCCCAATATTTGCGCATGCGCTGTAAAAGCCTGGGTGTGTTTCTCAGCTCGTGCAGTATAAAATCATGTTAATGAAACGAAACAACTGTTAACGGCTGACGGTTAATATCCCCAACCAAAGTGGTCTTAGCACCCTCTTAGTGGCTTAAACTTTGCTGTTATAAACTACTTGTCATTCGATATCCTTATATAGTTACTTGATGTTTATCGCCAAAAAGCATTTTGCTTTCACAGAAACAATACTGACTCAACACAGCACAAGTCAATCACCTCTTTGCAACAATCATGACAAGGATTGCAACTCTGCTGTGTTTTATATTCTTGGTGCTTTTGATGAACTGTTACGCAGAATCGGGAGGACAGAGCAATCTGCAGACAGTAAGTGGAAAAATTCAATCAAGTTGTTAACTTAATACAAGACTTTAACAGGAAAAAAACATAAATAAACAATCACACAATCTGAGATGACTTTATAAAAAATTTTCACACACCAAACTCATTCAGATTGGTTAAAACACATTAAGACCGATCAAAGGCCAAAAATGATAAGACCTGGGACCAAACTAACGGACTTTTTGACTTTTGTGGCAGTGTTTCGATATTCAACGATCAGCAGAAAAAAAAAAGGTTTTGACAATAACTAATAAAAAGTACAGTTTCTTTGGACTGAGATTTACATATATTAACATAACATAATAATTTATGAAATAATAATTTTGGAAATTTACTTTATCTTCCTGTTACTTAGTACCGTGCATAATTATAATAGATTATAACTGATCATGGTGTAAAGCCGTATTTGAATGAATTCGTTACGATTCTACAAAAATATTTGTAATAATAATTTCATTCAATTATATTTGTGATTTGAAAAAACAAACCACAGCGTAATGGTTTCCTTTATCCATTTTAATAAAACTAGTTTTTCACAGCGTTCAGTGTGCTCTGGTAATGCTGGTATCCCAGGCCTTCCAGGAAAACCGGGCGATCACGGACAAGCCGGACGCGATGGCCGAGATGGAAGGAATGGGCTTGATGGAGCCCCAGGAAAACGAGGACCAAAGGGATCCCGCGGCCTAAGAGGGCCTGCCGGTTTGCAAGGAAAGGCTGGTCCACAGGGTCCTCGCGGTATTAAGGGAGAAACTGGTTTCCAGGGTTCTCCTGGTCGTAAAGGAGAGGTTGGTCCCAGAGGCCCCCCTGGAGAGGCAGCCAACTTTACTATCAACTGGAAACATTGTGTTTGGAGGAAAAGCGAAGGCAGAGACACGGGGAAAATCAAGGTGCAGTAGATCTTTTAACCGATTGCTATATGTAATAGTAGCAATTGCATGTTATCGTTAGTGTTTCCTTATAATCATGACAGTAGATCCTACGGTTCCACCGCCGTATAGACCAGATATAGAGAGACTAGTTCTGAAAAGACTGCAAATGTTCTCAAGTTAGCCATGTATAATGGTTAGAATCCATATGCGCGAGTTTTCACGAAAATCAACCAAGAATATAATTAAAAGGACAAAAATTATATAAATTGGCTCTTGGTGAATCTTTATGATATCGTGTTCTTCTCTGGCAGTGTATTTTAAGCTAGATTCTTTCAGATACTGCATGGATATGTTTTAAGCTTCTAGTTTGTCTAGTGCAATTGTTTTTTAGAATGACGTCGCTTTTGCAACCTCTGTATTATTGCTAATGATAATAATACATGTAATTTGCTTTGTCCAATCAATCTCTGCGTTATAAAAGTTTGAACCTTCGTAGAATGTTTCTTTACAGGATTGTCTGTTCATCAAGCAGCACGCCAACACAGCTCTACACGTTTATTACGAAGGCAATCTACGGGTCACTGGTTGTACTAACTGCTGTAAACGTTGGTATTTTACATTCAACGGTGCAGAGTGCAGCAGACCAATGACAATCGAGGGTGCGTACTACTTTTTAAACGTCAAATCTGACGATCCACATCGACACCGTCACATTGAGGGCCATTGTGAAAATATTCATAAAGGAAGAGTAACCGTGGGATTCTGGGTAGGTAACTGTGCAGGCTTCTCTGGCTCATATGACGCCAATACAGGATGGAACTCAGTCTCTCGCATCTTTATCCAGGAAGTTCCAGGACCTCAGCAGTGAGTTAAACGAAACACATAGGACTTCCATTAGGTTAAGTTGGTTTAGATGTAGTTTTTGGGTGATATGATGAACTAAGGGCATAACTAAGTAGAAACTAGTCCGTGTAAACTTTGGAAAAAGAAGAATCATGTAACCTTAATTGTTATTAATTAGAATAAACAGTTGCACTATAGACTTGTCGATGTTGTTTAATAACTTTGAATCCTTTCAGTCCCAATTAATTATCAGCACCCAACTTCTCCTTAGATAACACATACAAAATAAAACATTGGGTAATGAGAAATTGAGTATTTAGCAAGTTTCCGTTGCCACTCCAGAGTTTGCTTCTGGTATTAGATAATATATTAATAATATATGACAATAAACTAACTCTCTAGTAAAGCTAAAGTTCTGTTGAAGTTGTTAACTGAGGTTAACTTTATCTGATTAACGAAACATGTGATAAACTAAACTATTTATTAAAATACTTCGGTAATGCCTTGCTAAGTGTACCAGGAAACAGAAGCTAATGTGCGCACGTCACATACAAGGCGGGAAACGCAAGAAGCGCACACCAGGTGCTGCTAGTGCAGGCGTCATCGTCATTTCCTAAATATACTTAGAGTAAACTTTTTTGTTGGCTTTATATCCATTTTATCGTTTCATTGAGATACATAAAGAACAGAGTAAGGTATGAAAGTCATTAGTCTCGAATATAATATATTAACTTAAATAATTTATTGCCAAATAACCTAAATTAATATTAAAAAGATATTGTTTGTTTCCACTTTGTTACACTTTTTACGTTTTCTACACCTTGTAAGTTCGTTTTATATTTTTGAAAGTTCGTTTTACATTTTCGCAAAAAAAAATTATATTTAAAACGCTTAGGCCAAATAAAAAAAACTTATGTTTAGCGTCACCGCCCGCTTCCTTTTTGAAAGCCGCCTCTTTTTTTTTTTTT
>JAOBRB020033080.1:0-15618 GCA_027575285.2 Zoanthus pulchellus | reverse complement strand
TTTTTATTGTAAGATTATTGAATAATTACAACTTTAAATCTCCCTTTTGCCTGTACAAAATATTTTTTCTAAGAGTTAGAATGGCATACACAAATGTTTCCTAGCTCGAACATAGGATTCTCCTCCGCTTTGTTATCAATATGCAGTCTGTAATGTCGGGGTTGAAATTGGAACCAATATGGCCGATTTGTGACAAAATATTTCCTTTTGCGACTAAAACTTCAACATTGGTCTTAATTTTGTGATTAACTGTTTTTAATTTTACGACTAAAATTTTACAATCAGTCAGAAAATGCGAAAATGAGTATTTGAGGCGGTGATTAGTGTTTTGAAAAATGTCATCATCAATTTCACCATTTTATCCACTATCGTATCAACCTTACCATCGCCATTGTTAAGTTCTACTTATTATCCTTGCTTAAAAGAATTTCTAAAGTTGCACATCATCACAACGGAGTAACGCCTATTCAAAAGTTGAAAATCACCTTTATGAAAATGACTTTTTTTAAACAGATGTCAACAATTCGACCTCAAAGTCAACTGTTCTGCTTGGCAACCCTCTTGTGCTTAGTGCAGTCGTTATTTGTCAAGCCACGTGGATCTGTCGAGTTTTTTAGCGCCATTAAACATCATCCTAACCAGTTGGCCGAGCGAGGTAAAGACTACACGTCACGACCATACTTTAAAGGAACTAAATAAAGTACACGAAACAGGTTTTTAGGTGCGAAAAAAATGGCTCTGTCACAAAACATGGATGAAGCCCTCCTTCCCGCGTTCCGTATAGACAGGGCCTCTCGATCTGCTGTCGATCTTGCTCCTGAAAACCGTTCCGGAACCTTGAGAAACAAAGATATAATCCATGTCATGCTCTCGGTCCGGCTGTCCACTACACTATATAAATACCAAGTCAATACTTGGGTTAGACAAATTCTACAATTATACGTATAAAGTGTTTGCTTTTCCAATCCAGTGCCTTTAATTGTAATTGATACTTACAGCAACTCATATAATTTATCCCATGGATGTTCTATAATTAAAGACTTCTAGTGTTTAAATCAGTTTATGAATAGCTGTTTTATTGTTGTAGTTAAGCATCGGAGCTTATTGCTAACCTAGTTCTTTATTTCATTGTAGTAAATTATCAACGATCACCGCCGACTTATTTATGTGTTTCGTTATAGCAAAATATCAAGGACTACCGCTGACCAAGTTATCTGTTTTGTTGTAGAAAAGTATTGGCACGATTATAATATCTTTAAAGAAGTATACTACGTAAAAATTTAAACCACTAACGTCAGAGTGAAGGTTCTTGATAATAAGTTAAGGAGTCAACACGATGTATATAAAAAAGTGAAGAAAGAAATATATTTCAGCTAGCCACACATCATCATCTTCTTCTTCTTCTTCTTCTTCTTCTTCTTCTTCTTCTTCTTCTTCTTCTTCTTCTTCTTCTTCTTCAACATCATCATCTTCTTCTTCTTCTTCTTCAACATCATCATCATCTTCTTCTTCTTCTTTCCTTGATTTTTTATATACGTCGTGTTGACTTCTCAACTTATACGTTAGTTTTTCTAGAAACGTATTAGCGGTTACTTCGGACCTATTTAGCTTCTTTCTTCTCCTACGAGAAAAGCAAGAAGCCTCTCTCCCGGAACACATTATAATATTCGGATGTCATTTGCAGAGAACATGCGATACATTCGATCAGCAATTTAACTCCAAATTATATGAAGAGTCGATTCAAGGATGTCACTATATTTAGGTGTACACGATACATTTGATCAGCCGTTGAAATAGAAATATATTTTAAATACCGAAAATAGAACAGTGTGGTCACTATAAAAAATATTGTACTTGCAGTCGTCTAAAATATTGGCTATGATATAGAATTTTTAGTGCCCTAACCCCAACCCTAACCTTAAGACTTAGCAAAAACGCGGGCGTCAATGTATAAGGACGTAGTGGAAATGGTGTGCTAGAATATGCCCGTGGTCATCGGGAATATCATATGTGAAGTATTTACCAAATTATCAGGGTTTACCGCTGACCCCTTTTGTTTCGTTATAGTAAAGAAGTGGTATAATAGTGTTAAAAAGTATTCTAAAATAATTAAAGCTGATATAACGTTCTCTCTGATTGGCTCAGTGCAGCATTGTTTTAATTCTCATATCAGGTTTGACTCGTCTCTGACGGTAGCTTATTTTATAAAAGAAATAAAAAAATTCGTCCTGTAGCTCTGTTCAGTTATAGAATCACTTGTAAATTTTAAGTTCACTCAACTCGCTTGCGGTTCGTATTCTTTCAGCACTTCTTTCGTGAACTTAAAATTCACGCATGGTTCTATAACTGAACAGAGCGGGCGGGTTCGTTTTTTTATTTCTATAGTAAAATATTGCTAACCACAACTACTATTCACAGTCTTTTGCTTTATGTATCGCAAGCAGCGCTTACCTTCAATAGAAGTATCAGTCCCGGATGAATCAGACAATTCATACAAATTAGCAGTGATTGATGTTATTGATCAAGTTTGGATGCATGTGATTGGTTTCAATTCGCAATAACTGAACTAAAAATAAGTCGGTTCGTAAAAACGCCGTGAAACTAGAACATGGAAGTTGCTCGCTCCTAGTTATGGGCTCCTGCTGCGACAAAAATTACTAAAAAATATTTTCAAAATAAATGCTCTGTTCATCGATTTTTTTTGTTTTTTATTGAATACATACAACTTAAGTATTCTTTTATATATCGAAAATATGTTAGGGTACAACAATATTTTCTTTTGCCATTTAAATAAACACATATATATCCTAGGAAAGAGGATTTTGAAAAAAGTATTCGACCTCTTGTCTTTCCATAAACCATTCCTCATTAAATCAATAACTAGATAATCAGTTCAACGTGCGAAACCATGCTCTGAGCCTCTGGAATGGCCCCTGCAACAAGAAACAGATATGTTAGACCCGGGGGTTGATCAGCAGCAAGCAAAACAAATGGATAAACAAATGGTGTCATTATAGTACTAGTATCACCGACTGACGAGGGACTGGAACTGTGTCTGACTGGGAAAGACTGCAAGTATAACTGGATCTGTTACTCTGGTTGTGACTGTGATTCATATATAAGTGTTAAAGAATTTGGTTTTTACTGACAAATAACAAAGCAAAAGTGTTATTTTAATTGGAACTGGCCATGATCTTCTTCATTGTCCCTCAACAGGTTTATGTGCATGCTGCATTGTGTTCCTAACTTTTTGACTAATACTTCACTACACAACCATACAGAAATGTAGTATTGGAAACATTTTCAAACTTGGTTTTCAAAAAAAGACATATTATCTGAAAATAGCCTAAAAACTGTCGAAACGTTATCAAAGATTGTCCATAAACCGGACAAAGGAAATGACCATAAAAACAAAGCGACATATTTCAAAATCTAACAACCAGTGCTTTGGTAGAGTAACTGAAATAAAATCAAGACGCTCCAGAAGCGTTCACTGGGCTACCTTCTGTTCCAGGTCCCTCTCCTCCTCACAACACAATCCAGCAAGAAATGAACCTTGTGAGCTGAGCTGGCACCACAAGGAAACTTGGGATACAAATTTTACACTAAAACATATAGTTATTTTATGGCAGGGCTTGTCACAGGATGCCCAATAAAACATGTATTTTAAACTTACGATAACCGATTTTATTTCTGACACATATAGAGCGTTTTCATACAATCTCACGAGCCACAAAAGACAACATAGCAGCCATGTTGGTTAACAAAACAAAAGAAATAATTAAAATTCTTTTGTTAAGAGTACACCAACATGGCCGCCGTCACGTTATGTGAAAACGCTGTATATTTAGGTGGGACGCATTTATATGAACAAATAGCACAAGACATGTTTTTTATCGTCAATTTTCTTTTGCTCAGAGTTTCTACATCCTAGAAGCAGGCTCGCAGCGATTTTATTCCCGTCGCAGAAAAACATCTTCGACTAAAATCTTTTCAACAGTCAATGGAAACATTCAACCAAAGTCTCAAGATTCAAACCTTTTTTAAATTCGAAACTTGAAAATACAGTTTTGCAAAATCGCTTCTCAAAAAGTTTTTTTTATTCGTATCACACTATTACTGAAGTGAAATGAAGTTTCTATGCTTACCAATTTTGGTTTCTTTTTTGCCTCAATGTAGGAATAAAGAGTGTTATTTTCCTCCTCAATGTTTCTTAACTGCTCCTTAACACCATCAATTGCTTTTTGTAGGTCTTCTTTTTCCAACAACTTTTTCGCAATCATTTCTTCACTAACTTTGTTTTCCAAACACCATTTAGTTTTTGCCGTTTCTTCGGCCTTTAGCAATGTTTTTTCCATATTTAGCTGGCACTGTAGTCCCCTGATACTGCACTCTATCTGTGCCACTTCTTTCTTGTAGTCGTTGCTTTCCTTTTTAAGTTGTTCCTGACGTCTTTGCTCAAATTTATAATCACATTCAACGTGTTTGAGCTGCTCTTCAAGAAATGAAATCCTGGTTTGCAGATCCTTTTGGAGTAACGATTCATCAAGAGAAGCAATTTCAAGTTGTTCTTCTTTAGCTTTAATTTCTCTCAAACTCTTTTCAGCTTTCAGGCGTTCCACTTTCTCAGCTCTCAAACACCTCTCAATATTGCAAATCAAAGTTTGAACCTCACCGGATTGATAAATCCTTGTTCTCCGAGATCGTTCTTTTTCCGCAAGTAATGCTTTGGTGTTTGTCAGCAATGTTCGGACATCATCGACATTCTTCGCTTGCTGAGAACAAAGAAACAGCAGCTGACTGTTATCATGTTGAACCTGATTCAGTTGTCTTGAAACGAGCTTGCAACGCTCCTTTAGAGTAAACGGGTGAAGTATAGCACAACTCAAAATGGCTGGAGTTTCTTCTTCAACTTCCTGATGTTTAAAAGCAGAAATAATTTTTCGTTAATATTCTTGTCTTCATATAGAAAGATGAAAAGACTAATTATTTTTTAAAATTTGTCCACCAGCGTAAAGATGCGTTGGCACACAATTTGGGCATCCTGCTGATGAACAGTAACTGTTTTGCAATTATTTTTAGTAGCATATTTAATATCTATTTACAATTGGATACGTTCTACACCATGCATAGCCAGGGTAATTTTTAAACAGACGTTTCGTATTGTATTCATTCGTCTGTCCGAAATTTAACTTTAATCAGTCGGCATAAAGCTTGCCCATTGGTATTAGTAATGTCGTTACTCACAGTACTATAGGGATTAATTGTTCTTGCCTTCTGTGCCAAGTGCATGTACTTAAAGTGTTCTGTGTATAATTGATTTCGCATGTAATTCAGTGTTAAAAACTACTAAAGGGTTAAAAAAATGATGATTATTGTTCTTCTTCTTATCATCATCATCATCATCATCATCATCATAATCATCATCATCACCATTATCATCATCATCATCATCATCATCCTGATCATCATCATCATCATCATCATCATCATTATTACTAAAACTGTTTTTGCATTAACACCCAAGCAGTAACCAATAATTAGATTGTTCTTCTATAATTGTATCACTGCCGTTATATCAATGCAACAACGTTAAGACACAATTCTAAAAAGTAAACTGTAAGTATCTTACCTTTTCTCGTTAAGACAAATTGAAAATGTCTTGAAATTTCATTTTTTGGTTTATTTTGGAAAAAAGGCAAATAATTATACATTCAGAAAGTTTTGGAATGATGATACTTGAGAAATGTTTTAGAATCTAATTTTTAACACTTTGTACAAGACAATCGTGTTATTTTTTATACTAATCACATTTCTCTTTTCCTAAATCGTAGATAAGTTGCTATTTATTCAACCTTATTGCCTAAAACTCTTCCATTTAACATTAAACCAGAAGAAACTTTATAAAAAGATAAATACTAAATTAAATATATTAGCCATATATGCTAACTGTTTCATTATTTATTAAAAATTAATCAATAGAGTTGTATATACTTACGGAAGCTGTTTTCTTCTGAAAGGCTTTGAGGTTGGAAAGAGTCTTTGTTAGCTGCTTATCCATGTTTTTCAACAGTACTGCAACAACAAATAGATTTTATACTGAAGTGAAACAGTCAAATCTTAAAAAATGCTGTTGAATGTCTAAAAGTCTAAAAAACTATATTTCACCCACCTTCGCCCAACAAATCAAAGATTCACCAAAATTCTTAATTGGTATCGCAATTAAATAATTATATTTGAAGTTAATTCTTATTTAGTATTCCACAGAATTTTTGAACTTTGATTGCTCAACTTTCGGTCAATGTTTAAATCGATTTTCAGTTTAATCATAGATATATACTTTGTCTTGTCATTGTTGCGTAAAAAATCGCGCGCGTTTGTTGATTTTGTTCTTTGTGATTGGTTCTTACATAAGAATGGAACAGCGCGAGCGCGTTTGTTTTTATCAGTTCTATATACGCTCTGTGAGTTTTGAAAACGGAATTGTTCATTGGGACATTTTTTATTAAGGATTCATTATATATAAGGATAACCAGGTCGTGCAAAAAAGATAAAATTTTTGCTACCGGGATATTGCTGGGTGTTGATAAAGATTTTGTGTTAAATGACGGAAACGCGAAGAAGATTAAAAGTCAGTGTTGTCCTCACTAATGAGTTTTGAGAACTGTTTTTCAATGACGTTTTATTATTTCAAACCGCTTACAGAAATAAAAACAAATTAGCGACAACTTGAGGCTGGGACAGAAAAAAGAGCCTCGAAAAAATGTACTGTGTGTGTCATAAATTAAGCTTTCCTTTTATCTAAGAGATTTCGCTTGTGCAAATTAGCTTCATACAATTTTTAAACGCGATATCCCAGCATGAACCATATTTCCATGGTGGATGCCGCCATCATCGCTCAAATAAAATTGAATTCTCTCTAAGAAAGTGTAGTGTAGCTAACGACGTTTGTATAAATTTTTAAAGCCAATTATTACATGGCAAGCCAAATTTGTCAGAGCCAATAAGCATATACTGAGCGCTGATTGGCTGAAAATTTGTCCAATAACTTCCCATACAGGACCAGTATTAGGGATTTTTCAGAGCTAGTTACATAGATCAAGTGTTACTACCCACTTAACTTAGATGTTAATTGTTATTTAGCTGACCAAAGGCCTACTGAGGCCACAGTAAGATAGACCGATACCTTTCACATGTCAGACACACATCCTGAGATATCTCTGAGTGTCTACGGCGTAAAGTTTTGATCCAAGAAAACGAAACGTTTTAATCATCTTCACGATCAAAAGTTAGAGCTAAGGCAGCACTTTCTCCGTAATTATTTTAAAACCCCAAGTTAGTTGGTCCGGCCAGAAATGGCCTATTGTTAACACTCTTATCCGAGAAGATGCGAAAGTCTAACGATTTGCAGATATTGGGGCAAAGACAAAACCTTCTACTCAAGACCCTGAGTGTGAATGCGGTCGCTAATCGAACCCAATCCTCCCGCACAATAGAATTGCACCTTACCAACTAGGCTTGCCAGGTGGCGGTTTATTTGGAGCTTTGGAATTCTCAACCTTCCTGTTACGTTTTTTAAAATGGTTTTGAAGTCAAACAAAAGTCTGAAATAAAAACTGTACAGTTAGAGAAATAAAAGACGGGGGGAAAGGGGTTGGGGGCAAAGAAGGGAGAAAGAAGAAGGAACGAGTTTCCTTGTTTTGTCTACTTCGGCGAGGCCGTTTTGGTCTACTCTCTGGTTTAAATTTAAATTTATATTGAAAAGGTTTTTACCTTGGCCATATTGCTTACCTATAGTAGATGCATATTATCAACATTTTGAATGTTCAAAAAAATATTTAAGAAAAAGAGGCCTCGATTATGCAACAGTTTTCAACTTTGAGGTCCATTTTTTCAATAGATACTCCCTCCCCCGTCAATATTCTTGCTCATCCCCCTGCCTCTAACCCTTCTTTTCCATATTTTTTCTTTCCCTTCCCCCCTAGCTATTTATACGGCCGCGCCTGTTTTTCGTATTATGCACTGGAATCTGTTAATTAAATGGTTAACTGTCGAGGCAAAAATGGCCAAATATTCGTTTGAATATACATTATATAACGTAGTTTACAGGTGTGACCAGAAGACAAAATTTTTCATCTGAAATGTATAAATTAAAAAATCGACAAATAGTACACCACTTCAATCACCTTGGGCGCAAAATATATTGCAACTGTTATCTATGTATCTATTCCAAATAACTAAATTAAAAATATATATAAATGAATAAATATTTTATCTAACGTCGTCAGTTTAGTGGAATTTCTAAGATTTATAGTGTTTTGCTTCTAGAATCATTATCACAGATTATTTATCGGCGGAACAAGCTTGTAAATCTTTCATCTTTCTGTAGCCAATAAACGGGAAAGCTTGTCCATCGGCGGCCAAATATGATTAAGGAACCAACGACACATTACGCATTTGGTGTTTTAGCAACAGAAAAAAACAGTATCGCTTGACGTAATCGCGTTAAAACTATGAAATCGGTAAAAACCTCAAAATCGCTCCTGGATCATGAAATCTATCAAAACCATTCACCCATGTTTAACATCCCAAAGAAACTAATCAAAATCAAATTTTGAAGTTTATAACTGATAAAGTTTGCTTATATTACGGGAATTATTCTGGAAGGACACAACCTTGTCTAGCTTTCATCTTTCCGCAGCCAATCATCGATCTTTAAAGGCAAATGAAACAGAATATTAATGATGGGTTTGGCAGTCCATAAAATAAGGTAGGTTTAGTTGTCGATAACCCATAACATATTTCCTGCTCAGTCCAGTAACAGTTACAGCTACACTGATCTATAGTGAAAGGAAAACACCAATCTCTCATGGACAACGAAAACTCAGTTACAGGGACGAAGATATGGCAGCAGGACTCGTATTCGCCAATATATACCACGGCAAATGATGAATCACTGCACGCTATGGCAACACCATCAAGTTTCTTTAGTTTCTTGAACATGGTTCCATTCGGGAATGTGAACCAACAATGGTCAAATTCCGTGACAGCCAACCCACAGAATATAGCAAGGTAAAAGAAATATTAAAATCCTTTGAATTTGTTACGTATTATCCGCTCAATTCTAAGTAACTTCAAAATTGTTTTAGGTTTGGCCAGAAAAAAATAATGAAGGATAATGGTTCGCTTTGCCATTTTCATTTGACATATTGTATAAGATTCGCAAAAATTTATTTGAAGAAAGCAAACGAAAGCTAAAATGCTTGCTATTCAGGTTTTTGAGAAACACTACAATTTTTCTGCAAGATTAGAGGAAACAGCAAAAAATAATGGCCACGCAACTTTCTTATGTTGTTATTTACTAAGTTGTTATTTTATGTTATGGTATTTCTTTGTTAAAGACTAATGATAGTTTTTTTTGAGTGTGCTGTCAGTTTTTATCTAACTTGACTTTGAATATATTGTTCAAAAGATATAAAATAGTTTAGTGTTAAGCAATAAAAATAAATGTATTTCTTTGTGTTACGATATTTGTCGTTGAAAAGAGCGCGATATAGAGGCTTTGCATGATCATGTGACTGAGGAACAGTCCTCAAAATATTTAACATTTTGACACTATTGCAGTATTTCTTTGAAGAGATTGCTGTGGGAAACTCATCTTTAGCAACTGGGTGCTGAAAATAATTTTGGCTGGGATTTGATGAGATATACATTAGTAACATCTTCCTAATTGCCTGTCCCAAATGCTTTATGATTGGTCCTTTTCAGTAACATTTCTAACTATCTATTCAGATATATATGTACTTTCTTTGTGCACACTGACCTCTGAAATCATGAACAACCTAACAACTTCGTATATGAGGTACCAAAATTCTTTCTACTCAGTGTCTTCGACTTTTTTCACTTTTGGACTCGGATCGGTTAATTTATTTTTTATTAATCTGAACAGGTTTTAGTATTAACTTGGCGTTAGAGGTTGATAACCAAGGACAGAATTTTACATCTTTTATACACAGACCGGGACTACTCAAATACCCACTAGCTTTGCATATGAAATTTCTTGTTGATATCTAACGTTACCTTAACGCTTTCTAGTTCTAGTGTTGGTGTAAATGGTGGCGTCTCAGAAGCCTGGTATCAAGCAGCTGGTATTCTTATGTCACTCAAAAATGCTCCAGTCAATAGACCAGCTCATTTGACCAATGGCTTGACAGAGTCTCCAATCTGGCCCGACCGTAATAATGATATCTTCCACAGAAACCCGTACTCTACATTCATGTTCCCCGGTAAAGGGTACACACCTTCCTACATGGGTCAACTTCCATTTGAGCCAGGTCGCGATCTCATTGGCAGTGAGGTTGAACTTGGAATTAAGTTGGGAGAATCCAGTAAGAACGTTAGAGCTTCGGATACAGACAAGAGTACAGATGCAGCGGGTAATTCGTGGTTTTATTCACTTTTTATACAGTTGATTAACGTAACATAACATGATAGCAAACTGCTTATGTGCGTGCAGATTTAGCCTAAACACGAAAATATTATTTTTTTCAAACTAACGTAAAAGGATTGTAATCGTTCTCATATACCACCCTTACAACTGTATAAGAAATCTAGCCTGAAATAAACATACAAATCTTGCGATAATAATGAGCTCAGCCTAAACCATAGTCAGTGTGTAAGTAACGGGTGTTATCTGTCGCGTCATGAGAGATGCTTTCTTATTATTGTACGGTCGTATGAGAGTTTGATACGCAAAAGTGAATATGGAGAGATATTATTGCTGCCAGCCGTCAAGCTGGCGAGTGCAAAACGCTTCCTGACGGGTTCCTGTGTTCTGGCCCTGGGCTCTTTCAGTCACTTTTGTATCTGAGCTATATCTCGATCTTTTGGATGGGCGATGGATGATCATCTGAACACGAAATATCTTGAAGTCAGTGGAGATGTCTATTGTAAGCACGGCCAAAAATGCAAATTTCACGTTATGAACAAAGCTGTATACGTGGTGTGGCGTGGTGGTACATTTGTTGTAGCAGCATTGATTCTAAAAAGGATGTCTATAGAAGAAATTGGATATTTTAAGAGCGTTATAAATATTTATAAGAACATAATATTTTGGTCTATTCTCCAGTAAAGCATTCCAACAGTTTTACTTATATTGGCAGGGGTGTATACCCGACTTGCCCGACTCGTTATGTCGGGGACCCGGACAAGTGAAATTTTGCTGTTTAGTTGTCCACGGACAAGTAGTTTTTTCATGGATCTAAACTTGCAATACAGTAGTGCTCTAAAGGTTTGTTTCGTAAAAACGCCGCATTACGGCGAGATTTTCTGAATTTTTTGTCATTTTCGCCGTATTTTGTCGTATTTACACCGTAGCGAATTTAAAGTGAACCGTTATGCGAAAGTATTGTTCTTTAATCAGCGAAACTCGCCTTGAATTCCTGACAGCAAAAAAATTAATATCGGCGTAATTACGAAGGAAAGTTATCAGTATTCAAACTTAACAGATGGAGTTAATCACTTAATGAAGTGGAACTCAAACAATTCAAAAGCAAGTTGATTTGGGATTCGGGCAAGTAGATTTTTCATATTTATTTGCCCGGGACAAGTGTCCAAAATACATATTTCCACACACCTGATTGGTTATGGCAGAATCAATATGGTTCTTCCAGAAAAAGTTTTCATTAATAAAAGCGGGCCTAAATGCAAATTAGTATCACCCAACTTGTGGACTATAATGCAAATCCTGCATTTAAACTGCCTACGCTACCAGAGGACTATTAGTAATATTTGGGAATAAAACGAAAGAAAGCGTGCAAATTCGCTACTCGATGACTACTCAGCTTCCATTTGCTTACTTCGTTATTGCTTTTTCTCTTCGGCTAGTTGGATGATACTAAAACAATTAGACCCTTATAATCAGGTTTTTATCAGCAAAAGTTATATTAGTGTTAAAAAAAGAAAGAATTTCAGTTTGCTAGAACAATTATGTATATATTAATGAATAATGAAAAGAGGCCTCAATACAGAGCTCTGTGGAACGCCGCAGTTCAGGCATGCGCACTCACCCGCATTGTGGGAGCTCTCTTAATTGTTTGGGTGCGATCAATTAGATAGGATTCAAGGGAAGGACTGCAATCTGAAAAGGCAATTTGAAAATTTTCTATTCACTACGATGTATAACATATAATTGGTTTTTATCAAACTTTAGTTAGCACTCCTTTGTCGCCTGATTATAATGAAAAAGTTTCTATTTATCACATTAAAATTCCTTATGTCGGAATTTTCTCTAGGATAACAAAGAAGGGCATTCGTCGCCTTAACAAGTATAATTGCTACAACTTAAACATTTTAAAAACTGATTTACACCTTGCTGAAAGTAGGTGTATTACCATGAAAGACCCTGTCCTTAGTGGGCTGCATTTGTGGGTTGTTTACAAATTTGTTTGTGCAGTCTGAACAGCCTGTTACGTCGGAGAAACTTGACGACATTTTTTAACCCTCCTTCGTGAACACTTGACTACATACGGACAGGATCTCGAACGTTTCCAGGCACCTGGAGAGCTCTCCGCAATGTCGATCTCTGTCTTCAGTTGAATGTTTCAAAATTTTAGATTATGAGAGTTCCAACTTAAATCAAAGAGGCCATCCACATTAAATTCGAAAGCTTTCTCTCAATGCACAAATTAAACATGTAAATTTGAAACTATCTATTTAATTCCTCTGTTTTGTCTTTGCCTCTATCACTATTGTCACTGTAATTTATTCATTCCATTTTAGTACTTATATTGAGCAATTTTCAATTCTTTTCTAGCACTGAAGATGACACTTGAAGTGTCGAAACATGTTTGTTAAACTTAAAACTGGTGTTGTGTGTTTACTCAGATCAAACTTAACTTTGCTGCTTTCAAAAAACGTTTGCTTGTTAGATAACCAACCTCATCATCTCTTTGATTTTCTTACCACTACAATATGTACTAACAAAATCTTGTTTTCGACTCTTAAGATTTTTGCAAAGAGAAGAATAGATGTCAGGTCTGTCACAAGGTGTATGCTCGACCATCTACACTTAAGATGCACATGCGCATTCATAACGGCGAAAAGCCATATCAGTGCAACATCTGTCTCAAAGCGTTTTCTCAAGACGCTAATCTTACTGCTCATCTGCGTGTCCACTCTGGCGAGAAACCGTTTAAGTGCACAGTGTGTGACCGACGGTAATTGATATTTTTTAGTATTCATTAGAACTTTCCTTTTTTGAAGAAAAGTTTTCCTCTCTTCCTCTCTCCATTTTCGGTTCAAAATCAAACGTACTTTAGTTTATTGAAGAAGGTTTCATGGCATCCTAATGGTAAAAATTGTTCTGATGTTGTATCAAAACCTTTTTAGAGACTATGGCTATAAAAATATTTTGGCCAATTGTTTTTTGATGTACAAAGCAACATAAGCTTTGGAAAGCTGAGCTATCTTAGGCGGAAACGACCACACTTGTAAATATTGCAGAGCCGGTTTTGAACTGGGGACCCTGTGGTCGGAAACTGAGCCATACATGCCTGGCTTTCGGGTCAGCGACTTATTCTTTACGTGCTAGCAACATCGGACAACGGGTTCCACTAGCATCATTTACAACGCAATTCATAAAATTGATTATATATAAACTTCTACCAAAAAAAACAAGCATCTCGAGTATAGAAAGTACATCCTTTCTAGTAGTTTGGAAATGCCAATTTTGTAAATGAAATTACTTCTTTTAAAAAGACTTTTATCTTACAAACAATTGTGAGTCTAACGTAGCATGAACTGTTGTTTCAAATCTGGTTCCCACAGGAGATAAAACAACGATGTAAAGTATTGTATGTCAATGGCTCGTTAATCTGAAAAAGAAAACTGCGTGGAATTTTTCTCTCTTTATTCTCAAAAATAATTTTAGTCGTTAATTTTCCTATTTCAGATTTGCCCAGTCTTCTTCTGTTACGACTCATATGCGCACCCACACTGGCCAACGGCCTCACGTTTGCAAACACTGCTCCAAGGTATGTTTTGTTTACTCAGCAGTTTATACCTAATGAAATCAAAGGTATCCTGTGGTAAGCTCGTGGAGTAAATAAGATGTCAAGGAGCTGTTGTATCTTGTCTGTCGTTCGTTAATATACTGTACGCATGATCAACCACATGTGCTGGTTTGGCGAAGTCATGTACCGAACTACTAAATATTGAACGTCTTTCATTAGTAGCCGAGTAAGAGCATTCTTAACGACCATTTAACAGACGATCGAGAATCGATTACAAATTTTCTATTGTTTACGCCTGACATGGTGATTCCCTAACCATCCCAATAGCTCTCCTCGAGATAAAAACAATAAGACGATCGAGAATCGATTACAAATTTTCTATTGTTTACGCCTGACATGGTGATTCCCTAACCATCCCGATAGCTCCCCTCGAGATAAAAACAATAAGACGATCGAGAATCGATTACAAATTTTCTATTGTTCACGCCTGACATGGTGATTCCCTAACCATCCCGATAGCTCTCCTCGAGATAAAAACAATAAGACGATCGAGAATCGATTACAAATTTTCTATTGTTTACGCCTGACATGGTGATTCCCTAACCATCCCGATAGCTCCTCTCTCTTATTGTTATTATTGTTGTTGTTGTTGTTGATGATGATTATCATTATTTTTTTCATTTCTAGGGTTTTGCAGACAGCTCCACATTGACTAAGCACATTAGGACCCATACTGGGGAGAAACCATACCAATGTCGACTCTGTCACATGCGCTTTTCTCAATCCGGGAACCTCAACCGTCACATGCGCATGCACAACAAGAAATCTAATTAAGCGTTAAGCTCCTTAAAAAACACAAATTGATTTAGTGCTGATAGTTTTAACGTTAAAACGGCGAATGCCAGCTAGTAGAAATCAGTTTAAATTATTCAAAGTATCACGAATGGGACTAGTTTCTATATTGTAGATTTTCTTGAAGGATTTTTAACGTAGAATTTCTTTACCAAAGATTTGTTTAGAATAACTTTTCCTTGTGAATTTGATCCACGAATGATTTATTTCCGAAGTGCCTAAAACTGGTTACCACTTCCTCACTCGGTAAGGACGTCATAAGCTTAGTTATGCAATTTTCATTTTGTCTCCAACCAAATAGGATTATTGAAATATCTCAATTTTGCTCATTTTATTAAACTGTGTGCGTCTTTCGCCAATTTCGCGAATATTTATAAGGGTATTTCCTAATAGTTGTTGTTATTGAGCGTAGCTGGCAATACACTTATGACGTCATAGATACCAAAAGTTTTCTACAACATTTTTAAGCACTGGCTGAGACTCGGAAAAAAAAACAGTCTTGTAACTTCCACAATAACTTCTAGTTAAAAAAAAATGATATTAAAACTCAAAATATGGAATCAACTTGTAATCGTGATACTTACACTTTATAATTAAAAACGTTATTACAAGTGTTTTTAAGGGCATTGATTAAAGGTTTATTTCAAGAAACAAGATTTGAACGTTTTTATTGAAAGGTTGTAAAATGAAAATATATATCCCACGCAAAACTGTAAACTACTAACGTCGGAGTAAAGATCTTGTTGACGATATT
>JAOBRB020032970.1:17500-25572 GCA_027575285.2 Zoanthus pulchellus | reverse complement strand
AAGAAAGATTGAATTCTTTGACTCAGTACCATATGGTGCGGGCGGTTTAGGCCCTTTTAGGAGTCAAAGGGTTAATATGGACTATTAATAAATTTAATCATATACATGAAAAAACTACTTCATCGTGCAATTACAATCTCAAACTTTAAATCTGATTGGATAATAAACAATACAAAGCAAATAAGCCAATCAAAATGCAGAAGTTACTATAACAACGAGGGAGAGATTTTCAAAGAAAAATTTTGAAAACAAACAAAATGGCATTTTCAGTTGATTTGGCGATTCAAATTTAACAATAACTAAAATAAAAATAAGTGCAAACAATGAAAATACCTGCAAGAACGAGTTACGTTGTATGGATGATCGTGTGAAATGCTTTTCTTAGAATAATGAAGATTTAAGTTAGAATGTACAGTTCAACTTTGTGCTTTCCAACACGTCTCCTGCCAGGGAACTCCACTAGAGAAAATGTTTTTGAACGAGCTCCTTTGATGACACTTGGAACTTGTTTGTCTTTTCATTGCTACGGAATTGTCAACTATGCTTTACTGTAAACTGGCACATTGTCACTTGCTCTGCCATTTTGCTTTTTCACTGGCAATTTCTTAAAGTTTTTTTTTCATGTATATGATTAACAAGTAATCGAATCCTTTACTCGTTTGATACGGAATTAATTTGCACTTGTGCGTTTTAAAAAGCTCAATTAAATTGCATTTGTCCTAATGGGCTCATGCAATCTTGATCTATTAAAACACACTCGTACAAATTAGTTCCATACCAAACTTGTTAAGGTTACATATACTAATTGTAACAATTCATGTTGTAGTTATTTAGTTTCTTTTTTCCAAGTTATATGTTATTCATGCTATAAATTCATTGTGTTTTATGCTTTTTAGTGGCCATTAACTTGAAAAATAATTCAAGAGTTTCTGTGCCAGGGCAAATCATGTGTTGACCTAGCCTTGCAGGTTCATTTTTAGATAGCAAATAGACAAAATTCTTGATTAGATAAAATATAAATCAATTTGTAATAAGAAAAAAACAATAATGTACATGAATTTAAAAACTGTAAAATTGATATTAGAAGTTGATACGTTGCACAAATGTTCACTTTAGCCTTAAAACGGCGAGATAAGCTTATTTTGAGGTGGTGTGCATAACGCGACAAGTTCTGAATTTTTTTTGCACAAATGTTCATTTTAGCCTTAAAACGGCGAGATAAGCTTATTTTGAGGTGGTGTGCATAACGCGATAAGTTATGAATTTTTTTTGCACTAATGTTCATTTTAGCCTTAAAACCGCGAGATAAGCTTATTTTGAGGTGGTGTGCATAATGCGACAAGTTATGAAGTTTTTGTGCACAAATAATTTTGTAAGTGAAGCTGATAAATACGTAAATAATGAATGAATCCTCCGAAATACATGATATAACTATCTATGACTGCATCATGTCCAAGTTATATGCTTTGCATTTTTGTAAAATTACACTGCTTGAAGTAATTTATTATTATCATTAATTAATTGATCTGTTATATATTGTTTACACTTACTATTACAATATAAGTATTTATCCTCCTATTAGATCTGTTAAAAATTATTATTTTTATATTGTTATTATTATAATTATTATTATTGTTATTATTATTTTTAAGTTCTATTTTTTGATATTGCAAACATTTATAACCCTCAGTTTTTGAAAGTAGTTTTTTTTTGGTTACTTGTTGCTTCAGTACGTGCTTCAGACAAGCGCATTGCATGTGATGAAGAGTTCTCAGACTCTGAAGATGAAGGAGAAGGTGGAAGGAAAGATATTCATGCCCACCACAAGAGTAAACGACAGAAAATTCTTATGCAGCCTGTAGAAAAACTGGTTGCTAATGGAACTGAAAGTACAAATGGTGAAGCTAATAAGTCGTCAAGTAACTCATCATCGGGGTTATCAAAGCTGACAGAAGAAAAAGTGAAATCTCAGAACACATCAGGCAACACTTCAAAAAGTTCAAGTGCAGCCAGCAGCCCAAAAGCTGCCTCTCCAAAGACTGTTGGTGGAGCTGAACAACCATTAGATAGAACAGAAGTACAAGACACTGATAAGAAAATGTAAGTTTATCAGTATGGACATGGTGCTCACTACTTTACCTGGAATTCCTGGAAAATTCTGGAAAAATATAATTTCCCTGTGCTCTTGGAAAACTCCTGGAATTTTGTTTATCACGAGTCAGTGAGCACCATGTATGGAGTACTATAGTAATGATGTCACTATAATTTTATTTGTGAAAGCACCAATTTGGTTGTAACAATCAGAAAGAACAAGATAAAAACTGCGAACATCCTGAAATTGCATTTTGGATTAATTGGTGATGAAATATTGCCACAGTTAATACTTTTTATAATTATTCTCTGATCACCCAATAGAAATCATTTTTAAAGTGGCTCGCTTCCTAATGTTACAGTACTAAAAGGATTTGTAATGAGTCGATAGAGCATAGGTTTTGCTGTTTACAATTTGCATCAATATGCTGGTTCTTGGCAAGTATACAATTTTAGTCTCAATTGCTTGGATGATGTCTCATTAACTCACAAGTTTCAATTTTTGTGGCTTCACTTTTTAAAGTTATTCCATGATCTTTTTAAGAATTTATCTTTAAGCTCTTATTCTCTCTTTTCCTAGACTTTTGTATTAATTTAGCAATCACTGCTTTTTAAAACCAAAAATATTTCTGTAAGTATTTATATTTGATTTTATTTGTGGACATAATTTATATTACAACCCAATCAAGTAAAGTTCGTGCTCGTCCAAAGGTGAATCAAATCATTTAACTATTAAGCTGTTAGAGAAGAATTAAAAAGTATTCAGGGCTTTCGCTTAACATTCCAAAACCCTTTTTTCGATTTTTAGACTTTATCTGTTTTTAAAACCCTACACAAAAATTTTAAGGATCTTTGCTGATGTCTCAGGAGGTTAGAAATCTTGCTTGTAGTGATCTGCATAAACCCTGGATCTACAGTAAGCATTCAACTGGAGAGTCATATATTTTCATACAAGTTAGAATGGGACAATATCAATAAGTTGAAGCTTAAATGCAAAACCAAAAATGGAATCTGTACACGTGGGTTTTGTAGGAGGTGCCAGTACTAAATCCACTTATCACTGTCTTTGCAAACTTGCACATCTACTTGATTTACCCCATCCCTGTAAAAGCTGTTGTCTTTTTCTCCCTCATAGATCCACCATTACTGTTTTCCCTCTTTTCCTAGATCTGTCTGTTCTGCTCCCCCCCTCATGGTAGGTCCGTCTGTGCAGTGGCAGATCCAGAAATTCTAGAAGGGGGGTGAATAATACAAAGAACTTACCAGTGACTCTAGGAGAAGAAGGGTGGCAAGTACAAAGAATGTACCAGAAAATTGAAGAAAAGGGGGGTGAAAAATTCGCCCAATTCACCCCCCTGTATCCGCCCCTTCTGTGATGTTTAGTTAACTAATTCAATATCTTGCCGTCGCAGTGTTAGCACTGAAGTTGAGGCCGATACAAAACAAGAGAACAACGAAGAAACATCAGAATCTATGGATGTCCAAGAAGACAAGGAAACATTAAATGAAGCAAGCAGGTGAGAAATGTGATAGTCACTTTGGGGCTTTCAGTAAAAAATTTCTAGAACAGTGCCAAGACCTTTGTATTCCAATCAAGGGTCCCAAAACAATATTTTAGAGATTCAGCCAAGTCAATTTATCGCCTATTTATTGTTTCTATTGTCAGTTTTCTGCCATTTTGATTCTCATCACGTGTTCTAGATTTCATAAAGAATAAAACGATAAAATGCGAATGCTGCCTAAAACTGTTAAAAACGATGATAAAATCTATTAATAAAACCTGAGCTTTCGCAGTTTACGGCAGCATCAGAGATATAAAAGAATGTTTACACAAAACATAATCGACAAGTATAATATAAAATGGAATGGTCCCAAGGCGTGTAGCAGGATGTGGTAGGACAAGGTGAACAGTGCAAGATCAAACAGTCCCAGGGGGGTGTATAACAGAGAGTGTTAAATAGATAAAGGTGTAGAAGCAAAGAACCTTGCATTGTTCTCCTTGTCTTATCTCATTGATAAATTTTACCATCGTTTTTAACAGTTTTAGGCAGTATTAGCATTTTATCGTTTTGTACTTTATGTACACCATGCTGTTAAAGGAGAACTTCGTCAAACTAGTTCAAGATTTCAGTTCATCTTTGGTGATTGCGTGTACCTTGAATTTGCTTCAGTAGTATCTGAATCAACATGCCTTGTATGTTTAAACAAAATTTCTGTAGTCTTCTGCCTCCTGGGACATATTGCACCCCGACTTTTTTTTGCATAAAATAAGCAATATTTTGGAACAAAAAAAGATAGTTTTTTACTAGGTTTCGGCAATTGTGTTACCGAGAAGTCGGGGCTTAGCTAACACCTTTTTTTGAACCCGTTCCGGCTATAAGCAACAGTGCACGTGTGAGTGCACTAAATAGGTGCATTCAGTGTAAGAAAAGTTATATGTCCAAATTTAATGTGGTAAAAGTGTAATGCTTATGGGATGTGGCTATGAAGATAAACATCAAGTGTAGAGAGCACAAATGTGCTAGTAGCTCAGTTGAAGCCACAATATAGGGTGCTATGGTTATAGTGCCTTATATCGTGGCCTCAAGTTAGCTACGTGCAGAGCATGCAGAGTAGGAACCTCTGAACAACAACAATAATACACCCTGTTTATTTTGAGAGAATGGATTGTTTGCTATGTCACAAAACACAATGCAGATGCAAAAAAAAATCAGAAAAATTCTGGATGAAATTTTGGCTTAAATTTTTGATAATCTTAAGTCTTATTGCTGATTTTGTATCTTCATTAAAAGGTGTAATGAAACTTTTGCACCCTTTGACTAAATGGCATGGTGAAGCAGTCAAATCATTTTTCATTTTTTAAGTTCCAGCTTTAAGCGGCTGGGAATTTGGTTTCTAATTAATCGCATTTTTCTCAGTCTTAAAAAAAAACATTTTCTTGCCGCTGTCATCTTGTCTTGACACTGATAATGATTTATCCCTCTCTTAATGTAACAGGGGTTTCAGCTTTTCATTCTGTGCATGTTTTCCCTTACTGCAATTATTTAAATATTTTGTTTCTCTTTAGTGACAACCCGGCTAACACAGCTATCATAGAGAATACTTCCGGTGAGTACGAAACGACGTTATCATTGTGTAAGATTAAGCTAAAAAGGAATTCTTCTTCAGTGAGGTTCTAATTTATGACCGTTGTCACGATACGTGTCAACTGAGCTTGGATGAAACTACAAATTTAATAGAAGTCGATTGGTCAGGCTGTGGATTAATGCCTCGGGGTCCACATGGTCATTAAAAGTCACGGAACTTTAAAAAATCTTTTCCAGGCCGGAAAAAGTCATGGAATGTTTTGGGAAAATGGCCAAAGTAGTGGAAAAGTCACGGGTTTTATTAATTTTTTGTGTGTGCTGACTTCTGGTAAATAAAAATTTTATATAATTGTGTGCACATGTACCAAAGATTCACTGCTGTCATACGTACGTTGCATTATACTCTGTATACATGAAAAAAAACTATGCGATAAATTTTTATTACATTGGCGAATTCTATTTTTTGCTTTACGTTAGAATTAAGTCCATCCTTTACAAGTTACGTTTTTATAGAGAAGGATGAATTTTACTCCCCCAGGACGGAACAATAATCTATTACAGGTACTCATTTACCTTACCCGAAAGGATTTAGATTAGGCTTGAAGGAAAGTCCCACAAATCACTTCATTTATAGGAATACCTGTTAACTGAACTTAATTACCGTTTTCCTTTGATTTTAGAAAAAGAGGAGCCTCCTAGCAAAAAGGAAGATAGCGAAAGTGTAAAAACAGAAGATGGCGCTGAAAAAATGGAGCATTGATGGTGGAAGCTTGTTGAAATACAACTGCTGGAATACTTTCATTCCATCGTGGAGTGAAGTCCACAACTGGTGTTTTCTGGGTCACATTGACGTACAACACCATAGAGCTTTAAAATCGAATGAATATTTATTGTCATAGCTTTTACAAGTAACAGGAATTAAATTATATATACCAACATGTCCTAGAAGTAGATCTTTTTCAGTTTTCGATGTGTACATTTAAAAAAATCTTGGTACAACGTTTTCTCAGTCCTTAAAATACGTTTAGTTTTTGGAGATTTATGACCAGTAAAAAGGTTAATTTGATTTTTTCAGTATTTTACAAAACTGGATGATTAAAATATTATGTTACTCATTTATGACCAAAATTTATGCAATTTTGGTTTTTAGAATGCCTTGTATATTTTTTGTTGCTTAAATACATTATTCTCTGTTTTGTCAATGATTTTTACATGTGCTTAAATAAGATCTTTTCAATGGTTTATTTCTGGAAATTTGGCTTGAATGACAAGCTTTTTATTCATGCTTGATTAAGGTATGGACATATGTAATTGGTGTGAAATGGAAAGAGCTTTCAACAAGATAAAATGTCGATATAAACCAAGCAATTTGGTTGTTAGTAATTTATACCACAAGATTTTCATCAGATCTTGTCAGTAAACACATCTAGTACTCAACTGAAGCAAGTGAAATCTCAGAAACCTTATTTCTTGTTTTCGTTGTAATAATTAAAAAAAACTATTTTAAAACATTTTGTAATTGCCGTGTCCCAACTTCGAAGATTTTGCACCAAAATGGAGGGAATTATTGTTTGATATATATAATTTAAGGCTGGTTTTAGAGCTGTAAATCCCTAGTCGTGCAGAGCGTTATGAAAACTTTTAATCTCAATTACATTTTTATAATAAATCTACAATATTGAATTGAATTCCCAGTGTGAATGCCTGTTTATGGCTATCGACAAATACTTTATTTCACCTTTTGTGTGTATACATATAATTTTGATAGAAAAGGAAGATTTAGATCAAGTGAAGGTTCTGGTAACCTGGAATAACCTTGGGGCTAATCGAGCCAGGTAACCAGTAACATTTGAGTGTAAATATACCGACAGATTAGTTCGGTACTTGAAAGGAAGGGAAAAAAAGTACTAAAGAATACAAGACAAAAAACAAACACTATTTACTTGTCCTTGAATATTGACAATCACGTTCAAATCTTTCCTAAGGCGATCGAGTGAATTGCTAAATTGTGGATCAAAAATTTTCAAATATAGCGTTATCAAGTAGAATTTACATCTAATTGCAAAACGTTTGTTATTAAGAGTAAAATTGAAAAACAAAAAGAAATAACTAAAAAAGCACTCAGAGAGCGTAGACATTACATCCTTGTAAATACACGAATTCAAGAAAAATTCTAATTAGAATTTGCACGTGCAAATCATTACATCTTACTGCAAGTGTAAAAAATTTCCCTTATTGAATTTGCACGTGCGCATGAGTCGTGCTACAAGTGTAAAACGTTTCTAACAATGGAATTTGCACGTGCAGCATGAGTCTTGCTACAAGTGTAAATTACAATTGTAAATGACACTGAGTGCCCTTGTATGTAAATGCAATGAGTGTGCTTGTGTGCTGAAAAATTCAGTGATTCAGAATCCAGGATTTTTTCCGGATCATCCTTAAAATGTAATCAGTTCTTCCCTGCCCCATTCTAACAACATCTGAGTTATGTTGATAAACAAACAAACATAGAACCCCGGCAAAAACATAACACAAAATGCTAGCGAAACGCGAGAAATTGAATCATTAACTATCAGGTCTCCTGAGAAACTTGTAAATTTACCAAGCTAGAACTCCACGAGAGTTAAAATAGAAAAATAATCCGGAAACGATTTCGACATCGAGTTACATATAAATATAAGTGAAATAAACCGGCGTTTCGGAATCATGCTGGCGCTATTCTCAAGGTACCATTACTGAACATTCAATCTGACTCAATACGTGCGAAAGTTTTCTTCTAATTTAGAACTCCGCTTCTGTTATTATTTAAATATCCATCTAGTTTTTAAAAGTTCTCTAACCTGAATAATTTACGCAGTCCAGCAAATAAAGCGCATGCGTGTATGTAGTACAGCG
>JAOBRB020032970.1:0-12500 GCA_027575285.2 Zoanthus pulchellus | reverse complement strand
CTTTGCAACTCCCTATTATTCGAGCCAGTTACTCTGGGATGCGGTCATACATTCTGCAAAGGTTGTTTTGAAGAGGAATGTCAACGCGATTTTCAAACTATCTGCAAGAAATGCAACTCTCGCTGTAATGCTAACTTTCGTTCAGTTAATATTCTTCTGTCAAGTTTGATTCTGAAATGGTTTCCCGAACATCACAATTTTATTTCCAAACTAGCTCAAGGAAAAAAACTTATGGAAAGTAAAAAAAGTCGAGAAGCAATAGATCAGTTTACTAATGTTCTACAAGACACCCTTAACGATATCAATGCTTTGTGTTGGCGCTCTGATTCATTTTTTTGTGTTGGATTGCTGGACCGTTCTTTAAAAGATATAGAGGCCGCTAATCGACTACAGCCCCGCTTAACTAGGGTTATTCAACGAAAGGCAAAGATTTTGTCTATGATGGGCCATCTTGGTGAGTCAGCTGTTGCTTTTCTTCAATGTTTAGTCATTGAACCTGCTAACAGAAAATGGCGAGAAGAATTACTAAAAGCGTTAGGCAAGCTTTTTTCTCTAGAAGTAAATGAAGACATCTTACATAGCTATCTACAGAACAAAGAAAACGTTTCGAGTAATGTAGTTTGCAAGACTGAACAAGGAAATGACCGACGTCATGAAAAAACTTCAGTGTCGGCGGATGAAATGAGTATTCCAGGGAAGTCAGTGTTAAATAGGAATGAGAGTGAAGTTTTATCTTACGAGAACTGGGGCTGTGGAAAGGATAATGAGAGGAAAAAAGCAATGATCGTAAAATTCATCCCCGAAAAAGAAGACTTTGAATGTAAACTATGTCTCGATCTCTTATTGCGCCCAGTTACAACTCCATGTGGACACACTTTTTGTATTGATTGTCTAAAAAGAGCTCTGGATCATAGGTCCAACTGCCCTTGTTGTAGATCATCGATGGCAAACTTTCTCGAAGAAAAACAACCAGCTGTAGACGAAATCTTGGAACTCATTGCCAAGAAATATTTTTCTTCAGAATACACGCAGAAGAAACTTCAGTTCGCCAGAGAAATCAGCAGTCTAGGCAGGTGTGTGTACACACTTTATTTTAACTTTTCACGTTAGTTCTTTTTTATTTCTCATTTTCTTTATTTTTGCCTGAACAAAAAATTTAAATTTTGTTCCGCTACTTAACCGGAAGTTCGAGTTATGTAACCCCCTAAATCTCGAGTTAATTAATAATTAAATCAAAACTTGATTATTCTATGCCAGGTAAGACATTTTTCGTAGTTCAATACTGCTTGAATCAAACTTTCTAATGACTCAAAACCCTTTCCAAACCTTTGAACACAACCATGCTTAACCAATGGTAGCAAGGCCATAAGGATTCTGACATTCTTAAAGTCAAGTTCTAATTTGAAAATAGTCACGCGGTCACGCGAGTGAACTGTCTCACGTGTAGACTGGTTGGCAAGTGAATAGCGATCGCTACACGTGATCTAGGAAGAAAGTTCTAAAGGAAGAGAAAACATATATTTGCATTTTAATAGTTTTTGAAATGGGGTTGTTTCGAATTCAATTTAACCTTTTAACCACAAGATCACGGATTATCATTGACATCTTTTTTAATTTCCTTTTTCCTTTTGATGTAAGTGAAGTCACTGACAAAGTTCTTCACCGAAGTACTTAAACCTGTTGACCAATTCAATGCATTGTATCCGGCGCCCTTAATAATATCAAACGATGACATTGTAATTCGGGGCCATGCCACCACAATTTATAGACATTATTTTGGCCCCGTCCACACATCTGGATATTTTTTAATCCAAACTTTTTCTTTCCAGATACGAAAATATTTGATTCCTTAACTCTTAAGTCGTGTGATTTGCTTGATCACAATATTCGAATTCACTCATAAACCCAGGAAAACTCTGACAACATGCACCGTCAATAAAGGTTGGCGGAAATAGCATGGATTAAACTTCATTTACTTTGTTCTGAAAGCATTTTCGAATGACTGCTGTTTGTTTTCTGTTCATCTCTAACCATTCTCATCCAAAATAATTTGAACTGTCAGTATCGCCGGTCATCGGTCTTACTAAGTTACTTGACAAATTTGCAATCCTGTTGGGGAGGGGTTGGGGTAAATTAGATAATGATGCTTGTCGAGTCAGAAAATGTGAAAATATACCCTAAAAAATAATAAAGTGTAAAACGTTTTGACCCTAAAAAATACATCAGCAAAAATGGTCCCTTTAAAATACAAAATAACTTCAATTTTTGTCTGAAAACTTTTAAAAAAGCCAAATTGCCAATTTTGACTCATAACAGATATAAGCATTCCTGTCGTTCCAGTATGGGGGTACCTCCAAATCTGCAATATTAATAAATAAATTATTTTGTAATTAAGCTCAAGTTGGAAATGGTTTGTAAGAAATAAGTAAATAACTAATACGCTGTTGTGTCTGTTTAAATCACAGTACAAAACTCTGAGCTATTGGAAGATCAGCTAACAACAATTGTAACATTTGGCAGTTGATCTCAGAAAAGCAAGGTCATTTGCTTTATTCAAGATTATAGACTTGTGAACAAATTCATCTGTCTCAAAACAAGCCCTCAACATGCCAAAAGTTTAATATCTTTATCCCGTCAGTGTTCGCAAGTTTGTGGGTTTAAACCTGGTTATGAAAATTCTGAGTATAATATTATATTGATTTGTATAGAAGACTGGTAAATTTTACAAGTAATTATTTATTTAACAGTCATTATTCTACTATTATTAATTTAATTGGCTGTATTTTTGAATTTAAAATAAAACAGATTCCATCCCCTGTGGAGCTTAAAATAGGGAGATTTTTCTAGGGCATTCACCACCCTCCCCTCCCACAAACTTTTAAAAGTTGGGTTTTCTAAAATGGCGTATAACATTGCTATAGAAACCCTGACAAACAGAAACTTTATTACTTGTCATTTATTGATGTAAATTGTTTTCAATTTCTTGTCTTCTTCTTTACTTGTGCTGTGACTAGTTGTCATCCCTTGTTGCATCCACGTGGTTATTTTATCAGTTCCTATATTATTACTAGAATGTGAGTCACATTCTGGATCTTTACCGTGTCTTCTTGTTTATAAATCGGCTTAAGTCGACCCCCAATTTTCTACTCAAAAATCACGCAGCTTTTAAAAGCTTGTGTATAAGTCGACCCCCATGTTTTATAATACAAAAATACAAAATTAAAGTAATAATGTGAAATAGGTCAATTAATGACAAGAAGTAATTGGTATTTTCTTTTTCAATATTTGGTAACTCCTAAACAAGCAGTTTTGTAAAAACTCAAACCAATTGTCAGAATCCAGTAAAGGTTTTCTCGTCATCACTATTGCCAGATCTTGTTCTCCTGTTAATTGGTCATCATTGACATCTTGTAATTTGAACTTAGCAGAATACTTGGATCGCTTGGAATTTGGCATGATTTCCATATTGTATAAAAACAGCAACTTGTCAAAATCTTTAATAATCAGATCGAAAACACCACTGGATTGAAATTTCTAGTGATTTGTTTTCTCGAACATCCCTTAAATTTCTGCTTTCTTCTATGTCCAGGGCAAACATGGTTGGCGCAGTTGGTAAGATCTCTGCTTTCCAACCACAAGGTCCCGAGTTCGATCCCCGGCACTTTGCTGAGATTTGAATCTTTGTGTGTCCTTCTTTTCCGCCTAAGCCAACTCAGCTTTCCATCCTCCCAGGGTAGGTAAATGAGTACCAGCGTCTGCTGGGAGCTAACCTGCGATGGATTAGTGTCCCGTTCAGGGGGAGTCAAAGACTCTCATCCCCTTAACACTACAGAAACCGGAGATAAGCGCCGGCTCCATGGGCCACTAGGCTTGAAAGGATTTAGCTTCTATGTCCATACAACAATAAAGCACATACATGACACTTGGCTGTTGATTCAACTGACTGTATTGCACGGTTTTACTTTTTGTGAAATTGTAAATTCAACCACTTTTCGCAAGTATACCTATTCAAGAAAATAAAATGCCAAATTAAACAAGGATTTTATTTGCACAATATACAAAAAATTTTAATTATTTAGGTTGGTCTGCACAACTTTCACGCTTTGCATCTTTCCATTTTCTGATCCCAGTCAGTAAATCAGAAAAGCGTGCCAATTATAAAGGTTTTTGTCTGTAGCAGTGTTTCAGGTTTGCAACAAATTATTTTATAAATACCATTATCATTTAGAAACAATTTTGATAATTATTAATTTGCAATGAAAAAAAGATTTCGTTAACTGTTACATTAAGTTACTTTGCCTTGAATACAGTAGTTTTAGCGGTGCACATACTGTTAGTCTTTTGCAAAGTATTTTTCTTCCATAATATGCTTTGGCTAATAGATTTTTATCATGACTTTGTTGGTCATATTGTAATGCATTTTTTTGTTCTTTTTTATTTTTTTCTTTCTCTTTATTATTCTCCTTTTTATTTAAATTATACAACCTACAGGTACAAAATTGTTTACTACATAAATTAATTTTTAATATTTATATTTTTAAAAACTTATGTAATTAGATTGTTATGCATTAACTAATTTATTTTTCACTCAAAAGCAACGTTTTTAAAAATATTTTCATTCAATTGTTGAACTGCACCAAATGCAAAATTAGAGGTTCCTGATAATTTAAATGAGTATTAGAACCTCTGATAATCTAAGTTATATGTAACATATACACCTATGCCATAAACCAAAGCTGTGGACTAGCCTGGCAAAGGTTTATAGATGTACATAGATTTTCCAATATTACTTTTTAATAAACATAATGCTAACCTCGGCTGAAAAAACATGCATCTATAATCTTTTTTTTACATGGTAAAAACAAGTCATTCCAATAAAGCTTACAGTGTTTATAGCTCAGTTGTAAATTTAAAATTATGGTTAAATTAGTCTTATTTACAGTTTAAGAATGATACTGCTAATATCACAAGATGTTTGCATTCGTATACTTTTTTAAGGTAGTATTAATGATAACATTTTTAAACTTTTTTATTTTACACTTTTTTATGCTTAAATTAATTATAACTATGTCTCATACATTGTATACATAAACTGTCAAATTTTTTAGTAATAAAATTAAATAAATTGATGATTTTTTTTTTACACAGGGCTGGTACTGACATTGCTTTTGAAATTCCAATATTTGTTTGTACTATGGCTTTTCCTGGAATCCATTGCCCCTTACACATTTATGAGCCTCGATATCGACTTATGATCAGAAGATGCATGGAATCAGGAGCCAGGTGTTTTGGAATGTGTATCCCTGAGGAAGGGAAGGAATTTGCTGATGTTGGAACAGTTTTAGAAATAAAAGAAATAAACATGATGCCAGATGGTCGCTCCATCGTAAAAACTGTTGGCAGTAAAAGATTTTGTGTCTTGGAAAGAGGTATGAAAGATGGTTACTGCACTGCAAAAATAATATGGCTTAAGGATGAGAGAGAAGAAGACCCATCGGAATTGGAAGAATTGCGGCAACTGAATGAAACTTGCTATTGTCTTGCTCAGCTCTGGTTCAAGCAGTTAAGTGGTGAACAGCAGAGTTGTGTTGTGAGTGCAGTAGGACCCATGCCAGAGCTTGAAGAGGATCTTCAAGGTTCAACACAAGGTCCCTCTTGGATTTGGTGGGTACTCTCTGCCCTTCCATTGGAATACAAACCAAAGCAAATCATTCTAGCAATGACAACAATAGAAGAGCGTCTGAAGGGACTTAGACGATTTTTGATTATGCTAATCAAAATGCAACAAAAATTAGGGAAAAAATAATAGGAAGCCAGAAAATTGCTTGTCTGACTAAATAAACTTTTAAAACAGAGTTTCAGAAAAACAAAGTTGTGTGTTATCACAATTAGTGTTAACCATTTGAAAAACATTTCCTCAGTAGAGAATTTCATGACATTGTTTGTAATGATATATTTAAAAAAAATTGATTGAAATTTATTACTAAACCAGCTTGTTTT
This sequence comes from Zoanthus pulchellus, assembly GCA_027575285.2. NCBI lineage: Eukaryota > Metazoa > Cnidaria > Anthozoa > Zoantharia > Zoanthidae > Zoanthus > Zoanthus pulchellus. The sequence goes on along the minus strand of JAOBRB020032970.1, from coordinate 6,500 downwards.
GCAAGGGGTACATTGTGTCTTGATCACAATGAGATAGGTAAAAATAAAATTTATGTGCTTGCAATCAGGGTTCCAATGTTAGCTTTTTTAAAAAACATTTCACAAATAGTTCTTCAACTTTTGATATGAAAATATCTTTTAAAACAAAATTAGTTGAATATCTCAAGCAACATAATACATACAGTTTTGCAAGAACAACCCCTTGTAGGTGTATATGTAGATAGTTATAGATTGCAACTTTGAATATTGTCAAACTAGGTAATATTTTTTGGGCTAACTATTTAAGACACTTCAATTATTGCTTGCATGTGTGGCTGTATTTCCTTTATTGCACTTTTTGTGGTTAAAATTTAGTCTCATGATAATATTAGTTGTAACTCCTACCATTTTAGGTGAAAATTTTGCTTGTCCCTGAGGTTATTACCTTTAGAAACAGATATACCAGTGACTCTATTTAGCATTCAGCCTTTTAAAACTCTATCACATTTTGAATAAAGTTAAGTAAGCAGTGATTATTGTCATACAGTAACCGCACACTTGCTGATCCTGGGGTGTAGCTAGGTTGTTTGAGGGGAGGGTTCATTCTAAAAGGAACAAATATAAAAAGGTTTTAATTATGCTGATTTGAATACCCAAATAGGGCAATTGATGCAATAAATTACTATTTGCTTTTCAAATGGCAAGCCAAGTATTGAACAAAACAAACAATGAAATAACTAAAAATAGGAGAACAAGAATTGAAATTATGGGAGTTCTACAAGTACCCTTCCCTTGCTTCCCCCTGTGTAACCAAAAACATCAATTATTGGAAAAGATTTTAAAACCAAAACCATTAGTCTTCAACTATTGGTTAATAGAATTGTTAACAACAAACTGCTACATGACTTAATTAAACATAACTGAAGACAATTTATAGTTTGGTCAAAATGTCTTGTTAAGAATTGAGAATCTTGATTCCAAAAATTGATTTAATACTTATTTTAAGTTTAATAATACAACTGAATCAGAATGAACGGCAATATTCATTTTTGTCAATATTTAATTTGTAAATTAATGAGATGTATGTGGCTGTTATATAAAAACAGCTGAATATTTATTTTCCAATATATATATTAGTAATACTCTAGGAACAATAATATTGTATTAAGGCCTGTTTAAACATCAAACTTGTTGGTCAAACATCTAACGTTGTTGTGCATTGTTGCACTGTGTTTGATGAGAGTTGGATGCCAAAGTGTTCAAACAAATCCAACAATGTTGGACATTGGTACCAGGTGCATGGATTTTTTTTAATAAGAATGCATATTTTTGATCATGCATCATGAAAAGAATGAACAATGTCAAATTCATCCAACACCACCCAACACTATCCAACATGTTTGATCGTGATGTTCAAATGGGTCAAACATGTTGTGTTCAACAATGTTTGACCAACATGTTTGATCCATTTAAAGGGGCCTTTAGTAGTAAATGCTGCTGCAGTTACCTATTAGTTATTTAGTTTATCATCTTTGGTCATTGAAGATACACCTTGACTCTAAAAGTATACAATATTGAATAATTACATAATTTTAATGCAGGATCGAATCAAGTTAATTAAGGTAGCCAGATTAAAAACCTCCAAGCCATTGTGTTAGCATTTTTGTCATTTTGCTAAATTGTAAGTGATTTGCAATTATTGTCTTTCTTTAAACTACTGTAGTTTTCCTTAGTTCACATTGTAGTTATACCCCTCTTGGAATATTGGTTATAAATACTTTTTTAAAAACCTCAAATAATTAAACACTATGCAGTTCTAATAAAACACCTGTAGAAACTATGACTTGAAAGATGTATTGACCAATCATCATCAATCCAGTTTTGATCCGGTTTTATCCCCATAAACGAGGGTGGCCGAATTTACCCCACTCTACCAGCAATCTCTCCATCTCGCTCGATTCACTGCATCCACCCTCTTCAAGCTATATATACCCAGGAGTCAGTACGAAATACTCTGAGGGAAAACTGGGAATGAGCTTGAGGTTGAGCGAGTACCAACACACTTCCCTCCTTACCCCTGGCAGTCTGGCCGTAGCCAGGGGGTTATTTTCAAGAACATTTCCGAAAAAACAGCTGTGGATGACACAAATATAAATTAGAAGGAGCAAATTTTCCCAGACATCCCAAGGAAAAAGCAGAAACTTTTGAGAAACCCCTTCTACCCTTCTTGTTGTAACCGTGCGTTACTGCAGCCATCTGCTCGCGAAAAGCGCGAAGAAAAACAGTGGCCGAGCGTCGACGAGGTAGAAGTTGCTGTTTTACTTTGTTTTTCTTCTACGGCCGCTGTTTTTCTTCATTTTTCTTCGCGCCTTTCGCGAGCAGATACCTGCAGAGGAGGGTAACTAAGCATATATCCCATCTAAAAAACTAATTCATAGGATGGGTGAAAGAGTGGAACGACCCTTGGCTATGAATGCCGACCTTTATATAGCTTTTTAAAATACCGAAGACAAGATGAAATCTTATCAACAAAAAGCTTACCCGTATTTATATTAGGCGCCGTTTTTAGATGATTACCCACAAAAATCGCGCAGACCAGATCAGGTCTGACATGTCGACCACAGTGTTTAAGAAAATAGCTTTTTTTCTGATAGTGATCGGCAGAAAAACTTGCCAGGACGTGTCCAGATCGAAATGCTTACAACGCATATTCCATGCGCCATGCACTAGCTAGCAAGCAAAAACTTCCCCAGCATCCCTTTTCGGCATTAAACCGATTCCTCTTCCGAACGGTTGCCGACTAACGTTTGCGTGTCACGAGCTATCCTCGTGGTTTGTGTCACGTGCGACTTACACGTTTGTTACCGGAACAGGAAGTGCTTTTGAGACTGGTAACTAAACGCCCGGCCAGCTCCGAAATGCCTTGTTCTTCCTTTTGGTGTTGCTGGTGGTGATGTGGCGCTATTCTCTATATGAATTATTGGAAATAATTTCAGATAAAAAGGTGGTACCTAAAAATTATTTAGCTGCTGGACAGGTAAATTTGGCATTGTTTCACAAACTGAAGGTGGTTTATTTTGCATTAAACTAAAATTGTGATAGAACTGATCGTCAAAGTGTGCAGATCACAGAATGAGTGATAGGTTGAGGCCAGGCAAACGTTATTAATTTGGAATTAACTGAACTAGTCCCTGTGAATGTAATCATTGTCGAATAAAAAAGTGATAGAATAAGAATAAGAGGTTACTTTTATAGCTTGCATGATTAAACAATCGTATACACCAGAAAGGAAATCTTATCGAATGAATCATCAATCCAATATATATGTATAGGAGTAACTACAGAATACCCCGCCACTGCCGTTAATATAATTCAGCGCATTTGTATATATATATTTTTTATACTTTCAAACTTGTAATAGTATGCGAAAGTTTACTTATCTTTATCGACGTCCAAGAACTGCAGTTAATGTAGATTTTTTTCGAACACCTTATTTCCCTTTGTTCTCTCTTTCCGGGTTAACCTCTTCTTTCGCACGTCCGTTCGACAAGTGAGAGTGATGATTCTTGACACGTGTTTTCCATGCAGGGCTTATAAAATACGAAGTTCCTTATTTCTGTGTTGTTTTCTTCCCGGACAAAATGAAGAGCACAGCAAACAAATAGAGTTAGAGATCAATTGTATATTGCATTTATTTGGTTTATAGTTCTGTTTACAAGATAAATGTCTAAATTTTGATTTTGTCGAACCAAACAATTATTTAAGAATTTCATTAATTTCATTTGTGCTTGAGAACAGAACATTTTTTGAACATGGCCAAGTGTATTCTTGTGACTGGAGGAGCTGGTTTTATTGGCAGCCACTCAGTTATTGAACTTGTCAACGCTGGTTATGAGACTGTGATTGTTGATAACTTCATCAATGCCAGTGAAGGTAGGTACATTTTAAAAACATTACAGGAAAGTAATTTCAATAGCTATAATTATTCACTTACTAATGTAAAGCAAGGAGGAAGGGGGGCTGTCAGGCTAACCTGGGGGATTTGACTGAGATGTGTGACCCCAGGGTGGGAGTATTGTCTATTTTGTAACCAGGGTTGGGACTTATGATTTGTCTGCCATCTTGAATATTGAATATCAAGCCCTGGGTCCAATTGTAGGACAGGAGGATAAAGTTATCCACTGAGTTATCTGCTTTCAAGACTATTATTTTTGTTTGGATTTTATGAGCTCGAAAAGGATTTATCTGCTGAATGTATCTATCCATCCTTCACGCAACATTTCCCTGATCTCTGATGAATTATAAGCATGTACTCACCCAAGGGTCGGGCATTTTGACAACAATATTTTGTCTGATGGTGGGGGAATTGAATTTTTTTTTTTGAAAATGTCAAAATCTCCACTTCTTGTGTGACAATCCCCTGCCCCCCACCCTCTCCCTTCCCCCTTGGGCTTGGCATTGATAGGTGCATTATTATAATTATAATGAACTTGAAATTTCCTGAAGTTTGATTGACATCCAGTCTTTCAAAATTTGTATTTGGTCCACAAGAAGAATATAAATTATCAATTTTTTAAATTTTCAATATTTTGAATATTGTGTTTCTAACATTCTCATTGGTTCACTCAATCTTGGTTATCAGCTCATATACTGAATAACCATATATTAAACATAACTGTTTAACTGTTGCCAAGCAGAAAAATGTAAAAATAGAATTTGAAAGCTCATGAAATTCAATAAGACAATTATTCCAATCATGCTTATTTGATATGAGATTATTATAGCCAACTAAACTTGGTACTATGTGCATTGTTGGCTGTTTACCACCTTATATCCAACATGTTCCCGCTGATTTAACATACATTGGCAAAATGTAAACTGAACAAATTAGATGTTGAAGAACAATGTTTCTAACATCAATTTTGATTGCATTGCAATTTAGCTAAACATGACTCAACATAAACAGCTTTGTAAAGTAATTTACTTGTTTTGTATTGGCCACTACAAAAAATACCATAATATTTTTTGCTTGTCTACCCAAAGATTTGCATAAGCATTGTTTCCAGTTCCACTTGGGATCATTGTCAGTCACAAGAGAAACTGGAAACAATGCTTATGCAAAATTTTGGGTAGGCAAGCAAAAAGTATTATGGTATTTTCTGTAGTGGCCAATAGTTCTTCATTAGAGTATCTTACTGGTGCAGCATTCCATTTAAAAGATACATCTTGCAGGCAGAACTAGGTTAAATAAAGTTGCCAAATCCAATCATGAATTATTCTTTCTATAATTTTAATGGTCAAATGGTGAACAGATGTTCTAAGTTCAGTGTTTGAAATAGAAGCTTTGGCCAGTGTTTTATAATTTTTAAAAATTTAAGATAAATGTAATGATTTCCTTTGATTAGAGAGTATTCGACGAGTTGAGGAAATTACTGGCAAGAGAATACCATTATACAATATAAATTTACTGGACAAGAATTTGTTACGTGAAGTGTTTCAAAAGGTACTCAGTTTTCATTTCTTGTTGATCCTTATGATTATATTTTAGGTATCAGATAAAATTTCTTATTTTTTTAGAGTACATAAAGAAGGCAATTAATCTTAATTAGCTGTTAATTGTTATCTTGTGGTATGATTTTTTTATTATCTTTAATTATTAGGTATAACATAAAGCACAGACAGTGTAGTTTGGGTTAAAATTGCAGAAATTTTAATGCTCAAGTCATATGGTCAATATGAAGATTTTAAAAATGACTGATCTGTATTAGCCTAAAGATTAAAAACACAATTTTGCAATTGTCACAAAACTTACAACAGTAAACAGTATTGTTGCAATTGGTAAATTATGGAATATTTAGATTTTAATATTGACATGAAGTGAAATTTAAAAAAACCTATTATGTCTGATCTGCAATTATAATTTTCAATTATGATAGCTTATTACAAAACCATTGCAAATCTCTTCATGAAATTCATATCTTCAGTTCTTTATTTTAGTTTTTGCTTTCGTCCAGATTTTAACAATAAAATGTCACTGCCTACTAACTTGTCAATGTTTTATTTACTTTCAGCACAAGTTCTATGCAGTGATCCATTTTGCAGCTTTAAAAGCTGTGGGTGAATCATCTCAAATTCCTCTGAAGTATTATCATAACAATGTAACTGGAACTATCCACTTATTGCAGGTGATTTAAAACTTACTAGGTCTTCTAGTTGTTTCAAGACAAAACCATGCACCATCACCAACAGTATTATAATCACCATCATTCACATCATTGTATCATCGGCATCATCACCATTAAATATTATCATTCATCTTCATCTCATCACCATTGTCATCATTCATCATTATTACCATCATTGTCATTATGATTACCATCACCATCATCATCATCACCATTGTCATCATCATCATTAGTAGCATAATTTATCATTACCATCATTATCATCATCATCATCACCATTGTCATCATCATCATTAGCAGCATAATTTATCATTACCATCATCATCATCATCATCA
>JAOBRB020032862.1:0-15636 GCA_027575285.2 Zoanthus pulchellus | reverse complement strand
CTCGTGTTCTCCCAACATCCCGCGTGGTTTATTATGCCGGTAAACCCATAGAAAGTATCGTTTATTGCTTAAATATATATAGCAAAGAGACGAAAAAGTTTCTTTTTTCTTAGGGTGTCGAGTCCGTGTTAGTTTCAGATGCATTAATTGTGAATACTGAAAGGAATAACTCTTCAAATCTACAGACGGCAACACTTACCTACCGAATATTCAATTCATTTTTACAAACACTTTTAGTCTTTTTAAAAAATTTTTCACCTATATATTTATAGTTATATCAGACCGACCATATCAGGAGCCGGCTAACGTATCAAACGTTGATTAGCATGCAAGGAACACTAATTAAAAGGAGATAAAAAAGTTTTCTAATAAAACAGGACGGAACTGTACTGGTTGAGAGGAGAACTACTACAAGCAAAGGAGAACAATATCCCATCTCCCCTCTCCCCTTCTTCCTAGGCATCTAGGCCCTCTCCTTAGTCTCCTCCACGTGCCCCGTTCCCTTAGTAGGTAGAGGCCGGTTTCCATGTAATCGTTTGATATGTCGTAGGGATCGTCTCTGTCGCTTTAAATTTTTAGAAGCGACAGAGGCGATTATATGGAAACACTCTTCGCAGACGACAGAGGCGACCCTTCTGTTAGAAACGATCCTTGCGTATGGATCTTCCGAGATAGACTCGAGTTCTATCCTTGCGACAGAGAGGACCGGAAATCACACCTTACCTCAGTTATAGTTTTTAATGGCAACCGGTTCAAACGATCCTTACGTGAGAAGCGACAAGACAAATACCATGTTTTGCATGTGTTCCAGAATGGCGACAAACAATTCCAATAATACCTCTTCATTCATGGAAGAAATACAGAAGTATGATTGTATTTATAACAAATTGTCGAAGGATTACAAGAACAGAAGGACCAGAGAGAGCGCCTGGGCTAAGATTGCTGAGAAATTCGGCTCACAAAGAGAAGAAATACAAGAACATACAGCACAAGCTATGTTCGCTATTTGAAGAGACTGAAAAATGTTCCTTCTGGCTCAGGAAGGGACGCTGTACCAAAGCTGGAGAATTTGCAAATTTTGAGTGGCAAGAAGAAAATAACACGCTAAAAGTCTTCTTCGTCGATCAACTGCCGCCATTATAATTTCGGCTTTCTGCGGGAAACTGTGACTAGTTCCACTCTTTTTGACTGTTAGATACGATTTAATGAAAACCAGTTGATCGCAAGAAACGCTTTTTTCGCACCTGTAGTTTTTTTTTCTCCACGGCCCCGGGGAGCTCTTTTCACCTCCTATGCGGAGGATTGGGAACTACAAAACAATGTAGAACGTCATGGATGAAGAAACATCAGACGAGAATGAGAGCGATATGTCTTCCAACCCAGAGAAGGAAGATTTATTGCCATCTGGTTCTGTTTCACAACCGCGGTGCGCAAAAAATACAACTTTTTTTGTGTACCTATTGACATGTTTCGCCGCTATTGGAGGTTTTTTGTTTGGTTATGACACCGGTGTGGTATCAGGAGCAATGATACTTTTGAGAGACGAGTTTAAACTTAGCACGGTATGGCAAGAGCTAATCGTGAGCATCACGATAGGAACTGCCATTTTTGGTTCCATCTTTGGAGGAATAATGAACGATATCCTTGGACGAAAACCAAATTTGCTATGTGCTTCTGCAGTTTTTACTCTGGGTGCAGCTGTAATGGCGATCTCAAGGCACAAGATTGCGCTGTTGATTGGGCGCATGATAGTTGGGCTTGGTGTTGGTAAGAGTTATTCATAATTACGCACCAATCACCGTTATTCATGTTTATTAGATCGAATCTACAGTAAACTTTTTAAGTTTTCGTTCATGGAAGCATACTTCACGGAAAATATCGTTTCCGCTTCTGAACGTGTCGGTTCTGTGCCCGCAAATTGACGGAACCGAAAAATGGTTTCAGATGGAGATATAATAAGAATCGCGTGTATGAATTAGTAAAAAATACAGTTATGGTTATTGCAAAGGGTTAATAATAGTACATGAAGTATAACCTTCTGAATAGTGAAGTTCAGACAGCTCAATGACGAATCTTTTTTGGCATCATCAATGTTTACAATCTGGGAATAACTATAGAATACTCCCCCACTGACACTGTCATTAATGTTTCAGCGAATTTGTTTTTGAGCCATTACACACGGATCAACATTTGTGGGCGACATTTGTTGGCAACATATTTTGAAACGTTTCCATCAACACCTTCAACAATGTTACCAAGAATGAACATGCTCATTCTTGTTCAACATGTGGCCAACATGATGACTGTGTCTCAACATTTGTTCCCAAACACATTCACACGGATCAACATTTGTTGGAAACAATGTTGGTCAACAGGTTGGCCACAAATGTTGATTTGTGTGTAATGGCCTTTAGAGAACGACGAATGTGCAGAAATATGCATTACCGACATGGTATTCTATAGTTTTGCCATTATCTGCTTCATTAGCATACAGCTTAAGTTTTCAGTCTAAAACTTGTTAAGCTAACAAAGACACTATAGTACAAGTACAATGTTGCAAAATTATCAAAACAACTTGGTGCAAATCTGATAATCAGCCTTACATTCTGTACGTAAATTATTATAACAGTTTTAAGAAATAAAACTGCTTTAATAAGTACAGTACTGGAATATAAATGGGGTGTATTATCCATCCAGATTCCATTTTTTGCATAAAAGTTTCACTTTTTTTTTCTTTTCTTATTAATGTAAGGTAAAAGGTAAAATTTCCATATTGGGGCCTACTATTGTTTAATCATACAAACTTAACCTTACCCATACCTAATTTATTAATGTTATGAAACTGTATGCTCCTATTTTTAGGCCCCAATACAAAAATTATGCTATACAACCCTATTTACCAGGACTCAATATGACACCTTAATTTGAATTGAGAAATGATAGGAAATTAACACAAAGAGCTGTTAAATGTCATTGAAAGCCCAGCATTTTATCAATCCTACCTTGGTAACTTGTATAAAAAAGAAATTTTGTTAAAAAAGCAATTTAACATGTGAACATTTTTTCCAGGTAGTGCATCAATGACAGTTCCAATATATGTAGCTGAATCAGCCCCAGCCCATTTGAGAGGCCAGTTGGTGACATTGAACAATCTGTTCATTACAGGGGGTCAGTTCATTGCAGCTGTTATTGATGGCATTTTCAGTGATGTCAGAGAGGGATGGAGGTTTGTTTTCTTTCTCAACTATTATTCTGATTCAACTGCGTGGTTAGTCTACTATGCAAAAGAAAGCTAACTTGTGGTAAACTAGTTTGAGTTGCTTCAGTGTTTCTAAAGAAACAATTTACATATTTGTTACTAATTATTATTCATTCAAAATATTTCCACCGATTTTGATTGGCTAAGAACACACATTTAATTCACCATAACCAGTTACTGATGACCGAATTTGGAAGAACTTTGACTTTAACAAGGAAATGACATCAAAAATGGAGCGTTTTCGCAGGTTAATGCACCGTTAACTGGGGACTATCTTGTGTCATTTTAAGGAGACAAACATCAGAAATGGCTGTGAGTAGGTTTACAAGTTTGAGCGAAGAAAACATCACCCAAATACTCAATGATAAAGAAAAAAGTTAACAAAACACCATCGCTTAATTTTTAAGTTGTACCTCAAGGAGAAAAACAAGAAATCCTTCAACTGCAGTGGAGTTAGCCAATGGCCTCGGTTGATAACACCTTCCTCAATCCACTTAATTCTTCATATCCTACAAAAGCTGAATTCATTCATTGCTAGTTAATCAATTTCCAGTCGTTCTAACACAGACTGAGGGGAGCAGGTTTTTCTTTAATATCTGATAATGTTTTGACTTTCATATCTTCTGGGATAAGGTTGTTAAATTGTAGACCCTTGTAAATATATCTGCCCTGTGAAAGGTCTCCATTCGCCTTAGCTTAGAGTGGTAACTGATTGTGTCCCTAATTAGTAGGAGGGCTTTGGCCTGCTAAAAGACTCGACATCAAAATATAGTCATTATTGCTATTTTTTTAATTGTTTGTGTCTAATCAGTAATATAGAACATTATTTTTGATTGGATTTCAGAAACCATAAAAGTGTGTGAATTGTAATTATTTTGGAAGTTGTAACACAACCAGTTGAATATGATAATTACTATTTTTTATTGAATTCTTTTGAAATTACAGATTATGTACAGCTTATTGTAAATCTAGCTTGCAATATTTGTTATCATTTGTAAATACAGTGGAGGTAGAAGTTTTTTCTTCTTTGATAAAATTTTGTGCTTTGACAAACTCATGGAGTCCTCGAGGTAGTCTAAGACTGTGTTCACACGGTGATGAAAAGTCATGGAATACCTGGAAATGTCCTGGAATTCTTGGGAAAATGGTCAAGGTCATAAAAACGTCATGAAATGTTATTTTCTCTTGAGCTATGGCTTTTGGTGGTTCCTAACGTTTTATATCACTAAGCACAAATGTGCCAAGACTGACATGCTAAGAACATGTGTAATGAAAGCACTACAGAGTAAATGTGAGTTTTTTGTTCTAATTAAAAGTACTTTCAATTATTATTACACTGTCTTCCATTGCTCAGAAGGTATCATTGACATTTATAAAATATTTAAGATAGTACAGTGGTTTCTATTGGCCGAGAGGTGTGTTTTCATAGGTCAATGAAGCATAAAAATGACGTATTAGCTAGTCCTCGTAAGGAGATTTTGTAAAACGATCATGAAATAAACACAAATAACAATGCGGTTGTAATTCTCAGAGTCCTGAAAATGGAATAAATATTTTATAAAAGAAATAAAACATTTTTTCTGTGCCTCCATAGCGCTATGAAGGCACAGAAAAAATGAACTTTATTTCATAATTAAAGTTTGATTAAAATGTGAGTAGGTTGTCGTGTAGGAATGGGTTCTCTCAGTTGATTTTGTGATATTTCTGGGTCTTTGAAAATCACATTTAGTCATAAAAAAGTGATGGAAAAGTCATCAATCACTTTCCTCATTCTCAATGTAAACCCTGGGAGAGCTATTGAATAATATGTACTGTACAGTTCATTACAATCGGTTCATTGTACTACTTACATCAACAGGTACATGTTAGGATTAGCAGTTGTCCCTTCCCTTGTTATGTTCTTTGGCTGCCTTTTTCTACCAGAAAGCCCTCGTTGGCTCATTAGCAAGGGGTGTTGTCAGAAAGCCAGGACCATTCTCATGAGGATCAGGGGAACTGACTATGTTGATGATGAAATAGATAGTATAGAGAAAAGCTGCCAAGAAGAGGCAAGACTAGCTCAAGGTTTGCACTAATTGAGAATTTATAAAATGTCGTATTGTATTATATAAAATTATTATATTGTATACTGACAATAATCATAGTATCATATTCATACGTTTGTAAAATAAAACATTAGGGCCATTTATGCCGAAGAAAATAACTAGATGGCCCTTATATGAGACATGTCTTAAATAAAGCATGAACTGCACGATGTATAAAGTAATGGTACAAAGCAGGTATTTACGTGTCTTATTTAGACATGTTTAACATAAGATGTGTCTTAACTTGGAACAGAATATTTATTCTTAGTTAGTCTGTGTCTTAAGAGCAGCTGACTGAAAAAATCAAGAATCTGCAGACAAAAATGAAAAGTCGTCTTTCTTTATATTTTGACAGGAGAAACCCTTGAGTGAACTATTAAGATAGCAATTAAACTATCCAAAGACTTTTAGTTTTTAAGAAATCAAATTAAAAAAGAATACTTTACTCACATCAATAATCATTTAAAACTGAGTCAATGAAATTTTTCGAAAGCAAGATGCTTAGAAAACCTATATGAGCTGCAACAAAAAAATATATAACATCTAAACTATGTTTGTTTGACATCATTATAAAAGTAAACAACAGTTTGTCATGTCAGTAAATAGATTGACAAATTCACTTTTAATAAGGAATATTCAAAACAAAGCCTTCTTCTAATCTCTGCTGGGTTGAGTTTCAGCTGATTTGGCTGGTTTTTGACTGCTCTCCCCTAGAACTGCATAATAAGAGTACTCTCTACATAAAAAATAGAGGATATTACATAGGCACGCGGAGATACGGATTTTATCTTCAAGTGTTGAAAAAATATATATATATATTTTCAACACAAGAAGATAAAATCCGTATCTCCAAGCGACCATGTAATATTCTGTTTATCATATAATTATCCATAAAAGACTTTGCAGCCATGTTGAATGAATCACAAAGCTGCAGTGAAGCACACTCAAGGTGTAACCAAGTTTTCGAAAAGGAGAAATATAAGTATTTTATGGATAATTATATGACAAGTACTAATACATATATCTTATTAGACAGTTTAGTATGTAGTATGGGTGGATATTTTTACGAGTCTTGTAGTATTTTGACGAGCCCGAAGGAGAGTCAAAATAGGCAGGACGAGTAAAAATATTAGCCATACTCCATACTTGACTGTCTAATAAGTGATTTATTATCCAACTTTTTTTCGAGGAAAATAAAAACAAAATTCTGCGACACGCGCGGTAAAACAAGTTTTCTGGAGTACGAATATCGCTCGAAATGTGAAATAAGGCCGGATATTTGTACTTGCCCCAGACCCTCTCATGGTGTTATTTGTACGGTTATTCGTTCAGTTGGATAATAATACATCTTATTATGTAGAGAGTACTCTTATTATGCAGTTAATGAGGAAAGCAGTCAAAACCCAGCCAAATCAGCTGAAACTCAACCAGAGATTAAAAGGAGGCTTCAACAACACACTGAGTAAGTTTCAAAGAATTTTATTTTGCAAAAATTTAAAGATAGAAGTTAGTGAACATTATTGAGTAACAAATAATATATATGCTATAGTAAATCGCCTCAAAACGTAAGCTTTGGCCTCCTGTGGTGCAACCCATGTCAACTTGCTGTGTGTCTATAACTTAGTGGTATTTGGATTGATTCTGCTGATTCAAAGTGCCCTAAATCGATGAATGAACTCTGCTGGGACGAAGCCAGTGGCCATAATCTTCTAAACAATTTTTGCAGTAAATGTTTGCCTGTTTTTGCGATTTTAAAAATGAAAATTTACTAAATTTCACATTTAACAAGTTTTGAATGAAGTGATGAAGTTTGAACTTTTTTGCTGCAGTCTCAGCAGAGAAAAACTTGGTAACATTCTAATTGTTTACTATCCAATAATATGTCTTCGCTGCATGTCAACTGTTGGTTCGTCCCAGAATGATTTTCTTCAAAAAGCCATATAATAAATATCATATTAAACTCGTTTGCTTGATCCGTGCTGTAAGTTACGGACCCAAATTTTTTCCTCATGGCCCGCGCACTTTGCACTTGGGCCATAATTATAAGAATGGAAAAAGTGTTGGGTCGGTAATTTATAGTACGGACCTCGCACTCGGTTAATAAAAGGTTTATATTGGTCACTTTAATGATCCGCTGAGGGGACTGAAATTGTTTTGACTGTTAGATTATGTTTTTTTTAAAATAAGTCTTTTATCATTGCTAATTGAGACAAAAATTTATAAAACTATGTTAATATCATTTTTGATATGAGAACTGGGCCAAGGTTTTTTTTTTTAATTTCTGCATTGAAATAGATTCCTGTTCCTCAATTTGCTTATACAGTAAACATTTATTGGACAACTTTTGTATAATTTTTATTTAATTCTTTTTCATTTAGTGCAAGAAAATAAAGTTCTAATTAAAATACTAAAGAAACAATCAACTCGGCGATCTTTGTTTGTTGGATGTATGCTTCAAGCCATACAGCAGCTAGCCGGAATTAATACTGTCATGTAAGTTTGTTACAATCTTTGTTTTGTTTTTGGAACTTGTATTAAGGTTAGGTTTACAGTTTGTAATGGCATGGTATAGTATAACTTTATTTCAGTCTATAGGGTAGCCCAAGCAGCATTTTCTTGGTATCCATAGGGGTCCTCTGCCTAAAAGCTATATTTTATTACATAAAGACTGAGAGAATTGCATAGAATAATAATCGCACTGATTCTAAACGTAGCCAGTTAGGAGTATGAACGACAAAATCTCACCATGGAAAAATATTTTCTGTCCAATCTGAAAATGGAATGACAAAATCTCACTGATGATGAATGAACGTCATTTGCTGAAGAGAGGCGATACTATAAAAACTGTGTGCTTTGAAAGAAGGTTTAATTTGCTTCTGTTTTGCTTTCTGTTTTCTTTGTTGCTTTCTCAACTTTCATTTGCTTGTATAATTAATATTTTTGTGTAGGGAGATTATTATCTCGTCTTGTTGTTTTTAAGCGATTTTACTTTGAAACTATTTTGCACTTTTCTTCGCCTCGTTTGTGTGAAATAAATTTGTTTGCTACCCAAAAAAGAAATCGCAGTAGCTATGAAATAGATATATTACAGCATAGAATATGCTTTGTACGATTTATGTTCCCCACAGTTAAGTACAAAGATATGTAAATTGTAAGCTTTGTGTGTATTTTAAAACTTCCAATTATTTCCATACTCCCTAATGACTCAGGGACGTTTGGTATCTCACAAAATCTTCACTAATATACATGCAGCTTGAGTAAATGGCCATTGGCAAAATATGGGCCTAAGTCGGTTGCCAGTCGTTTTGCCCCGTGATAAAAGTTAAACAATTTAGTAAAGAATGTTTTAAAGAAACTATTTTACGTAAAAAGTACTTTTTTATAAAGTGGTGTGGTACAACTTATACGTTGGGCGAAACGACTTATGCATGTGCGAAATGACCTGAAAGTTGGGGCAAAACAATCAAAGAAGTGGGGCAAAACAACCACGCCCCGGCGAAATGAATGGCAACCGCATAAGTCTTTTAGAGAAGGAATTGTTTCTGCCTTTGATTTGGGCAAGGAGTCCATAGTGTGTTAAACAAAACTGAGCGATAACATCTGGTTTCACAAGGTGAAAAACTTGTGAACATTTTAGTCAATTTTGCTATTTGTTAGCTCCAAAAAATGTTTTCATACATTGAGTGAATATTATTGTTGAAAATCTTTTGAGGATCCCTAATATTTGTCTGGAAGTATATGATTTGCAAAATTACATGCAAGGAATCTACTAAATTTTTTTTAGCTAAGGGGCCCACAGAAATCATCTCCTGTTTCTGTTGTGTTAAGCAAGCAGTCCAAGCTATAAATTTGTAAGAATATTGAATGATTATGATGGTTATAAAACTTAGATTATGTGGCAAAAAGAGAAATGCCAGGATTATGTACATACAGTTTGCACTTTGTGAAAACTCAAAGTAACAGCAGCCGTTTTTATTTTGAAGGTATTACAGTGCTACAATCATCAATATGGCTGGAGTTTCAGACAAGAAAGAAGCTATTTGGCTCGCTGCAGTCATTGCATTTGGAAATTTTATTTTTACTTTTGTTGGTATTTGTTTTGTTGACCGAGCTGGTCGCCGCAAACTTCTGTTGGGCAGCTTGGCAGGTGTAATAGCCAGTTTAGTACTTCTTGGTGGATCGTTTTATTTGGCTGAGTTGCATGATGCATATGTTACTGTCCCGAAATCCTCTCATCCACGAGACGTTTGTATGTCGTTTAACAAATGCATCCAGTGTACTGCCAAGCCAGCTTGTGGCTTCTGCTATGCTGAAGATTCGTCTCAAAACATTTTCAATGCATCTTGTGTGCTAACCAACAATACCAATATTAACCGTGCAGCGTATGGGCCATGCTCAACAGGGAAAGTGAATATGGGTAAATATCGTTGGGCACATGAAGCTTGCCCATATAAAAATGCATGGATTGCTGTCGTGGCTTTATGTTTATATATTGCAACATTTGCTCCAGGTATGGGACCAATGCCTTGGACAATCAACTCAGAAATCCATCCATTGTGGGCTCGAAGTACCAGCAATGCATGTGCCACTGCTACGAACTGGATATGTAATCTTTTTGTTTCACTGACTTTTCTTAGTATGACAGAGTGGCTTACAAGGCCGGGTGCATTTTGGTTATATGCCACGATATCTACTGTGGGATGGGTGTTCCTCTATTTTATGGTTCCAGAAACAAAAGGGAAGACGCTAGAAGAGATAGAAATATTGTTTCAAAAGCTAGACTAAATTAGGTATTTTTTATACAAAGGAAAATAGAGTCATAACACTTGTGTGATATGGTTGGAATAATAAATTATTTGTGCTGCGCATGACTGTTGTCAGTGCTTTCAGTGACGCATGCGCCAACTGACAGTTATATTTTTATACTGCAGACTAATTTCGTGTGCTCTGATTTATCAGTTCGTGGCGAACGGCAGTCCTCCAAAACTCTTGTTTCAAATCATATTTAATTTAAAACATTTACTCAATTATCGTAATAATGGTTTCAAAGTGGGTCAGGGAGAATGCTAACAAGACGATCTTTATCAGCAGCAATGACGAAACAATGTATATCTTCAAGATTATGTTTCTCTTTGAGTAAACGCTGGGAGGTTCAAATTATTGTCTTCAATTCTAACGTTCAAGTAAAGCAGTATGGAAGAGTTTTTTTTAAACGTTTATTTAAAAAGCACAACTACAGTTATAAATTTAGAAAGATAATAGATTTCCACAATAACTGAAAACAAGTGGAAGTTTTGATGTTAACAGCACAATCATACCTGGCAGCGAAAACGTTATGTAATTTTTATAAAAGGAACAGCGATCTATCAGAGCGAACAAAGTTGTCTTCATCAAGCAAACTTCACTTAACTTAACCGTGTAGAGTTATATTTCACATCAAGACAAGTTAAATCGAGCATTCATTAATGAACCAGACGCAGGAAGCAGCACAATAATTGGTTTTTTGGCGAACTTTGGTTTGAACACAGGTACCACGTATTAGTAGTAATAAGAGAATTCTGTTTGAAAAATTATTATGACAAAGCCACTGACCTTCAATTGTTTGATGGTGATTCGAGTATTAATGAAAACATGTGCGAGTTAAGTAAAGATGACATGCATAAAAGGTGCTAGTAGCTAGCTAATGACACGGTAGGTAGCGGGCATTAGCCTTTAAATATGTAGTAAATAATAAGTTATTCTGAATGTTAGCATCCATGGCAGCTGCTTCATTGTAATAGAACATCAAGTTTTACCCCTGAACGCGGGCTCACGGCTTTGGTTAGATCTTGTAAGCAGTTGTTTCAGCCTTTTCATTGGCCATGTCAGCATTGCCTTATAGCTTTCCCAGAGGCTTAAGTTCCCATAGAATATAACTTGATTCCACCGTAATTTGGGCAATAACGCCACGTTATAGTGTACGTATAAAATTTAGAATAAATCAAAGTTTTCACCCTATGTCACGAGAATCACCTGAATCTCATTTGTTTCCTTCAGTAATTTATATGTTAACTTAAAGACAAACAAATAAAAATAATGATAATAATAATTTAATAATAATAATAATAATAATATAATAATAATAACTGCAACTATAAAGCTTACAAAGATGTTTACATAATTTTAGTCGATAAAATTCTAATATAGAGAAACTATGTTCATCTTTGTTCTTTTCGCTACACTTGTCTTATTGTGTTGTCGACTTTCTTCAAAGGTGCATCGATGTCAGACATAGCCTGTATTATAATTGATTGTTGAAGACACGTGTTCTTTAGTTCAGATATTTGTTCTATCAGTTGCTGCGTTTGTCGCTGGAATATGCACTGTGAACTGCAACTCTGTGACTCTGGTTCGGTTTGCAAGCATTTCTCTGTTTTACGCATGTTTGTATCCATGACTTTGGGAGTTTTCGTCGGAGACTTGCATGAAACAGACATGCTGGTCGGGACCTGTATTACAAGGTTGGGCTGTAAAGTATTGACTTGTTCGGCTTCAGCCTTGCCGTCTGTGGTACGTTTGTCAGCCATCACTGGAACGAGATTACATGATTCCGTTTGAACTGCTTGGTCTGCAGTAATCATGGCAAAGTTTATTGGTGATGTGGTGGCATGTTTGGTTTGTACGAACTTGGTATTTAGTGAGTCTTCAGTTTTGCCACTACTAGAACATTGTTCAGTGTGAGCTACTTTCTCTGTGGTCCCTCTATGAGGCTTGATTGAACACTTGATGTAATTTATTGGTGCAATAAGCTCTGTGGTCCGACTGTTGGTTTCATCAGATTTACTTGATTCATAGGATTTGCTTTCTGCTTCAATGTTTTGATCTGTGTCAAAATGTTCAAAAGGTGACAGAGATCTGATTTGATATGAATTTTTCTTAGTGGTTATAAGATCACTGGAGGATACAGCTGGCCTTGAAAGTAATTTAGTGTCTACACACGTTGTACTATTTCCTTGGCCAGAAACTGCAAGGCATGGGTGCTGATTTGGATCCAAGGTAGCATTCCCAACAGTGGCAGGGGAAATCAACGCACTTGGAGTTTCAGTACAGTATAACAGCCTGTTACAAAATAACAAATACAGATGGCAGTGAATTAATGAAGTTTACTGTATTTTACGGATGGTTTTAAAGAATTCAGTCCTGGCAGCCATCAAAACATCAGTTTTTATTAATAAAGAAATAATACGTTTTAAAGAAGCATGCGTGGCAAAACGGCAATAGCCTATTTTTTGTGTTAATTTAAGCTAAGATAAGAAGCTCTGAATTCTAATAGAAGTTGAATGTCTAACTCCCATAACAACCATGTCTTACGTCAGTTTACA
Organism: Zoanthus pulchellus; assembly: GCA_027575285.2. Taxonomy (NCBI): domain Eukaryota; kingdom Metazoa; phylum Cnidaria; class Anthozoa; order Zoantharia; family Zoanthidae; genus Zoanthus; species Zoanthus pulchellus. The sequence goes on along the minus strand of JAOBRB020032862.1, from coordinate 2,932 downwards.
ATCGTGACACAATCCTTAGGGTAGTAATGGGTTATTTCGAGAAACAAGATTTCACACTTTTGATTAACCGAGAAACGTGATCTCGAGGAAGCCCGTGAAGCATTATTTTCCATTTTCTATTTTTTGACCATTTGTGAAACGACAAAAGCCATTTTTTTGTCTCGTGAAACGGCTTTTAAATTTTTCCAGAAACGTGATTCATATTTTCCATTGAACCAAATTAACTGACCTGTTCCCTACCTGAGTTCCTCATAGCTCAGTGGGTAGAGCGTCTGACCGGTAATCAGAAGGTCATGGGTTCGATTTCCGTTAGGAATTCGGAAGATTTTTTCTTATGAAAAAAATAAGCTTGTGACAACACGAACATTTCTTTCTATAGTTATATCCAAGCTGCAGATACTTATTCAACTAACGATGATAGAGGTCTGCAATAGCACAATTAAGATGAGAATACAGCTAAATAAAATACCATTGACATGATAATCAACGTTCAGTAAGCCAAGAGTGATAACATTGTAAAAGAGTCATTAACTTAGCATAGCATTTGCTTCAATAGTAGTCGAAAGATCGAGTAGATTTGCAATCCAAGATGGCTGCCCTGATTTGCAATCCAAGATGGCTATCGTAAATCTACTCCTCAGCGGTAATATTAATCCGACAACTCATGCTAGCTACAGTATAAGCGGGAGTCACTTCATTTACCACCTTGAAACCTTAGCACATGCTACTTTAGGTTTAGGTTTAATAAATTTGTATGAATATAGCCCGAGAGTATACCTTGCTCCAGGGCTTTTCCAATCCTCTAGACCCGACCTGGTACTGCTAGAGAGTTTTGAGTCTTTTGTAGTATCCGAATTTTTTGTGGACTTGCTTCCTACAGATCCATTTTTGCTTGTCATCTTGGTGGCAAATGAGGGAGGAGTGTCAATAGACGGAGCTTTGATTTTGTTTTGGATCCCAGAATGAACCCTGAACCAGTTTTCTGCACACAATACCTTTGCTACACCAAGGTTAGTGAAACTTGTCGTGAGAGTACTACTCTGAAAAGATTTGAGACTCTGCGTCTGTTGTATCTGTATTAATGAAAAGGCAGGGTAGGCCTGAAAATCCATCACCCTTAAATTTCTATATTATCAAGTACCGGTTTTTTGTATGCACCATTCCGTCCATTGTTCTATACAGAAATTGATTTGCATCTTTAACTTTTTAAATGAACTTGAAACTTGTCAAGTTACCTGGCATTCCAAGTAGAGTTTTGCTAACAACTAAAAAATTCATGAACACAAAAAAAATTAAGTTCCGAGTTTAACAGCGGTGAAAGTGTGAAAAAAAGACACATAAATTTTTTATAAACAAATTTTGTGTTCATTGGAGTGATCAATTGTACGAGAGGGAGAACATCATTTAGGAGTTGCTAGAAAATTATAACACTGAATTCAAAAACCAATTATGAGTAGAGTACGAAATTTGTTCTAAATTAAACTCGAAGATTTATTTACTTATATAACTACAGTTGAAGAAGTGTACGCGGTTTCTTTTTCTATAATTATACTAATTCTCCTTCCTCTTTTCCTCAAGTATTATTTTGCTTTGGGTAACCTAAGCTACGTATTAAAGTGAAAAAGAAAATTGGAACTATGTCTACCTCTACTCTAGACGAAGAAGTTACATTTTCTTTAGAGTTGTTACACATCGACTTTGTCTCTTTACTTTTTGGTTGATCCTGTGAAAATCTTTCGGCTCCTAAGAGGTAAATTAATTCACAAACAGTTTTTAGTGATAGATATTACTCTCCCTCATTAGCACTAGCTGTTTGCTTTTGAGTTTTGTTGCGTTTAACGTTCTCATTATTGTAACTCTGTGTTTTTAATGTCTTGGTTGGAATAAATTCTAAGCGCATCATATTAATATAATATACTTAAATAATCCAAATAACTAAGAAACATATACAAATAAAGTAATACTAAACAATTTGTATGGTAAAATTTTCAAAACCACTTATCAACTTGATTGTGATTAGACGTACTGTTCGTATAGAGGGGCATTAATTTTTTTAAAAAAATCTAAAAATTGAAAAAAACGGACAACTGTGTTTAAAGACATGTCTCGGCATGCTTATGCCATAATCAGTTTAATGAAAAATAATACGTGTTATTAGTATAAATACAATGATCGAACTCCTGATGCTCTAAAATCCATGGTGGTCTATCAATTTACTTGTGCGGGATGTAATTCCTGTTATACTGGTGAAACCAGTCGCCATTTTTCTAACAAGGATTAGAGAGCATACAGTACATGATAAAAACGTATCTTTTCACAATTTCCGTCATGCAAAGGGAATGTACACACCTTGTTTTCCTATCTTGGACACGGCGAATAGCGTTATTAAACTTAAAGAAGCCTTTTATATAAATAAAATAAACCTGACCTTAACAAACAGTTACATCATTTCAATACTTCCTTAACTCTTTAATTTCCGTTTCATTGTATTATAATGTATTACGTCATATTGTAAAAGTCTATTCATATTTTGTATTTATACTAGTAACAGGTATTACTTTAAATTAAACTGATGGCATAAGCATGCTTTTAAACATGTCTTTAAAAACAGTTGTCCGTTTTTTTCAATATTTTTCGTTATTGCTATTATTACGATCTTTTAAAAATCTAAAAATTTTAAGAATTTAAAAATTCTCATCTACATCACCATTATTTTTAAACTGGAATCGAAGTCTATTCTGATGATTGATTGACCTTGAAAAAAAGCTGTATTGGTGCTGATTGCAATTAGAATTTGATCTTAAGAAAGTTTTTGAGCCTCTACACTTTGAGCACGAAGTATTTATAAACAAGTACAGGGATTTAGTTGAGGACATAACGATCATAATATCATACCTATACATTAAGTAATCGATTCTGATAGGCTGAAGAG
>JAOBRB020032751.1:0-15643 GCA_027575285.2 Zoanthus pulchellus | reverse complement strand
AATGGCTCGTGCAACTTGTTTCGCAATGGCGTTGCGAGACAAGTTGCACGAAAAATTGCCTCGTGTAACATCAGCTTAATTACGTTCCGCAATAATTTTTTGCTCGAAACTAAGTTGACATACAACCGTCATCAGTATGCAATTTCACGCCTCATATCTCAGATCTCACTTTCCTAGCGGAGGGACCGAGAGCGCTATGAGAAGCGGCTGTCTTCTTAAGTTGTTTTTTTTTAAACACTTCATTAATTATTTAAATAAATGAAATTATCGCGACAAATTAATTTTATCAAGAAATGTATTCTTTCCTCTGGAGCGATATAGTGCAGATATTAAACGTAATTTCCTCTCCGTGCCTTCCATCTGGTAATGCACGGCGGTTTCGTTTTTATTATATGATCATAGTGGTGCGCAGAAGCATCGAATTCCGTGAGACTTGCAGGACAATCGAGTTCTCCGCCAAAACACTGAAAAACACACACTGCGCATGACTGTGAAAGTAACTTACTCACCTTGAATGAGAAATATTATTTATAATCAGCCAATTTAAAGAATGTAACTGTTCATCTGTAGGTTGCCTACACTGTATAGAGCATGAAGACCGGCCTTTTGTCTTCATGGAGTTGTTTGCTAACGGTCAGTTAGACGAGAGGGCGGGGAACTCAGGTCTGAAAGCAGAGATGTCACACTACCACTGTATCAAGTCGCTGGACGTCTCACCTTCTCATATTACTGCCATTTCCTCAAAAGATAAACCTCTTTACAAAAATGGAGTACTTCAATGCCAAAAAGAATATGAACGGTCCCTAAAGATACTTGAGGTTAGAAGTATCTTTAAAGTTGAACAAGTTGCCTGCGGCTTAGGATTCACCGTAATCCTAACAGCAGAGAAAGCGGTTTTTGCTTGGGGGAACAACGATTATGGACAACTAGGACTTGGACACACAAATAAAAGGCCCAAGTTGGACCCTAGTTGCAAGGTAAATACCAGGAAATACTATACACGTAATATTAAATTGCATGACCAGCTGAAAATTTTTAATCAAAATTTTTACAATTTTTGAAAGATTTTCACGTATTCCTTTAGTAAAAAAAAGCATCACCATTTATATGAGGGGTAGTTACCGTCAAAATGTGGATATATATTTTAATGAGCAACATTAAGTTTCTCTGCTATCTTTTTTTTTCGCTGATATTGTTTTGTTGACCTTGATCAAATTCAATTCGGCACAGTTCATTAATTCATCATTCGTTTAAATCACTTTAATAGTTTATCACATCAAGTTCCTAAGAAAGTTAACCCACACCCACAATATCTTACGATTAAATTAGACGAATAACTTGATTCGGGCCCTATAGAATGCTATTCCCTCCTTGACTTGAGCGAATACATAATCGTAAATTCAGAGGAATTCAAAAATCTGAGATATGAAAAGCTTCCGTTGATTTTGACGAAAACGAGTAAGTGAATTGTGCCTAATTGAATTCGATCAAACTCAACTACTATTAGGTAAATGAAAAAGATCGCAGAAATGATTGTTTATTAAAAACACATCCACATTTTTTGTTTTTTTTTGTTTTATGTTTTTAGAACATTAGGAAGCTAGCGAGGTTCCAAGGAGTAGAGATAATAGAACTTGAGGTCCCTTACAAGGATCTTACTCTTGAGCCTACGGTTTAGCGTCCTTATCCGAGAAGACGCGAAAGTGTAACCATTTGCAGATGCTAGATGAAATTGTTTTAAGACCCTGAGTGACGGTCCGGGCGATTTTTTTTTTCCAGCTCACTTCCGGCGCGCATCTGTATACTAATAAATTACTATAACAACAGTTAAGTATTTTTAAATCTAGTGCATAGATTTTTAGTTGCTATTCTATTTCAAAATTAAAAAATTTCTCTCTGTTAGTCTTTTCTTAATTTTCAAATTAGTTTCAATTTTTGAAACTAGATGAAAATTTTCAGCTAGTTAAATATGAGCAGCCTGAGAAAAGTCTTTTTTGAAGGTAACTTTGTCAACCTCGCACCTTGTGCTCGCTAATATCTACCACACCTAGGCTAGTCTTAGCATAGGTGGCCTCCTCAGCTTGACTATCTGCTTTGCTGGCATTTTCCTTTTTATTTAGTTCAGCTCTGAGCGCTGCGTCATTCGTAAACTAATTTCTCAAATTAGAGCCACCTTCAACTAGTCTGTCTTTGGATTTCATGTAGAGCTCCATTGCCTCATCTGGAGTGTCACTACCGGTCACAAGATCGTCAACGTAAAATTTTCTTACTAACATCTCTACAAACTTGTGAGCTACATTCTGATACTTCCTTAGATGGTGCCTTAGAGTTGCATTTAGCAAAAATGGTGAAGAATTCAAATCAAACTTTACTCTACAAAACCAGTACACCTGCACTGCAGAGTTACTCTTCCTAGGGCCCTCACTCCTCAGGCCACAGGAACCTCAAATAATTGCGATCCTCGGGATTTATTTCTATATTCAGAAATGCTTTTTCAATGTCTGCTACTATTGCTATCTTATAAATGCGGAATCTCAGCAGGACATCAAACAGCAGTGGGTTAAGAGAAGGGCCTACGTGCAAGCTCTCATTCAGCGACACACCTCGTTTTCCACAATTTGCGGACGCGTCATAGACTACCCTTATTTTGGTACTGGTTGAAATATTCCCACGCACTACAGCTCTATGAGGCAGATAGTGTATCATATTGCCCTCCTCCAAAGCATGTACTGGTTCTATAAATCCTGTCTCAACTTTCAAAGTGAGTTATGTAAACGGCCTAAACAACTGTCATAGTTGGTGGGCAATTGCCTATGATTGATTTTCCAGGGAAGCTTAACTGAATACTTTTCTCCATTAAATGAAATGGCATCTAAAAAATCATCTTGTACCTTTACTGTCTCTCGAATAACAAGGCTCTCTAAATCCCAAAGCTTCTTTAACTTCTTGTCTAACACATTGTTCTGTCTTGACAACTAATCATGTACAATAAGGTTGACCTGTACTGTACTAACCTCATCTACAAATTCCGTTTTCTCACATTTCATGGGTCCTGATTACACCCAGTCTAGTTCGGTCTCTACAGCTACAGGTTCCTCTACTTTCCCTATGATAACACAAACTTTCTGGAATTGCCAAAGGTAGTCTGCTCCTATTAAAATACTTATTTCTAACCTTTCTTCCTTTTTACTAATGTCTGAAAACCATAGACGTTTTAGATCAGGAAACTGATCTCTAGCTAATTCTATTTGGCTATTAGGAATGCTGGAAATTTTTGGCACTACGTATGCTTCCACTAATGCTTTTGCCTCCATCTACACTATTTACATTAAGTTGTACAACATCCCTAAGCGTTCCCTCTTGCCAACATTGGCCAAAGGCATTAATACAGAGCCACTCCTGTCTTACAATGGGAAGCTTAGCGCTTTTCGCTACCGCGGACGTAATAAAGGACCAATAACTACGGCATCAAACAAACCCTAGTATTAATAGGAACTCCTCCATCCTCCATACTTATTACCCCAACTGCTGTTTGTAGAGCAATTCGCGCATCATATCCTACATGAAAATTTCCCGCAAGCCCCACTGCGACATGATTAGAGCTAGCCTCCCCCTCACTACTAGAGCTAGACTCCCCCCGTTGTTGGTCATGCTTAGATTCCTTACTCGGTTGGCTAAAACTACTATCACTGGCTCTTTGACCTTCACAAAGACAAATGTGATGAGCCCTCCCACAATAAATACAAACATTGCCCTTAGTTTTACATTCAAAGGACCTGTAATTTTTCCGTAATACTCTAAAACATCTTGCATACTTAACTAATAAGTTTTTACGTTCCTTTGTTGTCGTAAGTCTTTGACATTTTCTCCGACTCGTGCTTGCCAAGGCAATACACACACGTAAACTTTCCATCCGTAGTCAACAAAGCGCTTGGCGAAGATTTGCTTGTTTGTGCTGCTGTTTGTTGTTTACCACAAGACATCTGATTCTCCTCATTCAGTTCAATCTCCATTCTCATGTCCAAGACATAAATCCTTCGTGTCCACGTGTGATTATAAGCCGAAAGGCATTTGGCAGTTTTTGAATTAGTGCCGGCACCACAATTCCAGAATAAACACTCTCCTCAACTCCAAGCGTTTTAAATCCTTGGCAATTTGTTTGAGCTGCGTCGTGAAATCACCTCAGTCTTGGTGTATCTCCATCGTTGTGTACAGCCAAAAGGTTTAGTAAATCATTAATATGAGCGCGTTGAATTACATCTTCTTTCCCGTATCGTCGTTTCAGTCAATCAATAGCTTGATTGTAATTCGCTGCTGTTAAAGTAAATCCCCTAATTGCCGTTAGCGCCGGTTCCATTAGATACATTTTCAGATATTTAATTTTATCTACCACAGGGAGAGAGCTGTTTTTATGCAGTGTGCTTTTAAAAGCGTCACAAAACTCTGGCCGTTCTTGTACACGACCTCCGAATTTCGACAAATCCAACTTCGGTAATTTAGCCATACTCTTAATAGGCATTCCTTCTCCTTGACTGCTACTAATATTAAGCTGATAACTGCTTGACACAAACGAATTCGGTACTTGATATTGTGGGTTATACATTATTTGTATATTTGAACGTTTTCGTATAATTCCGATCTCACTCGATCTCCTTCTTCGATGAGCGTTTCTAGCTCGTGTACTAACTGCTATTGTTATTACATTAATAAATATTAATAAATATATGCTCAATATATTTTGCTGCATTGGGCATTGCGTGAACATTTGTTTTGGTCTATTTGTCATTTTATTCTCAGCCGTAATAATTTCAAGCGTATTCAATATTCAAAACAATTAACATCAAATTTTTTATCTTGTCTAAGAACTACCTTTTACTACACTATTAGGATGATAGGCACTAAACTGACCCTGACAGTTCATTGACTTTTTTCAATTAACTACAGGTAATAGGTGTTACCAAGGCGAAGAATGAAAATGTTCTTGCCATATCAGCAGGATTTTACCACGCAGCTGCGCGGACAGACAAAGGAAGATTACGAGAGTGGGGTTTGGGAGTTAAGCTTGGTAAAAATCAAAACGAGAGCTTCTTATGTTCACCGCAATGCTCCAGAGGAAAGAGACTAAACAAGGTTACTTCCATGTGTTGTGGAGCTTTTCACACGCTTTGCATCGAGGAGTATTTAGCAGGTTACAAACCTTATGTGTTCGCTCGAGGGAAAGGAAACAAAGGACAACTTGGTACTGGTGAGTTGAAGGACAGTGAGACTGAATCAGATTTTATCCGTGGTGAGCTGTACAAGCCCAATACAGTTATACAGGTAAACAGCCACGAAACAAATAATTTATATAACTAGAATATTTACTAGTTATTTCTAACAGAAAGTGAATTTTGCGATTAGAAAATTTTGTTACAGTGACAATATTACTTGTTTTTCGGCATTTTAAAATAATGTTTGAATTTGGTCCGCTGATCGCATGTACCGTGTGTACTGAAATGTAGTGGTATCCATGAATGGACTCTCGACACAGTATGAATTTGAGCCGCTGATACTATTTATTGCATGTTTCATGCAACCGACATCCGAAAATTTCACTGTTTTATGAATTATTGTGTGGATCAATGCAGCAAAAAAATAAATAAAAAAGAACCGCTACCACATTACAACTTCACAATTAAGTTCTTTAGCCCCCTCGTAATACATGGCCAAAATAAGCAACAATGTTTCACAGGGCTCCCATGCATTAGTTTCTCTGTTTGTTTCCCTTTAACAAATCTAACTTTCTAGCATGAAAGACCCTTTATATATGATTTAATTAATATACTTTTAAGTTCAATCTGGTAAGTCTTGGTTGGAATGATATATTCATTGACTAAAACATGAGATCCATTTGTTAATTTTATTCACTGTTTGAAAGAATTACAAAACATAGCTTTAGAAATTTATAACGACAATAATGAAACACTTTACCTTATTTTGTCTGTTTTTTGGAAAAAAAATGTAGGTTGCAGCAGGCTACGAGCACAGTGCCCTACTTACATCTTCAGGTGAGGTGTACACATGCGGCAACAACATGTCTGGACAACTTGGTTATCTAACAACCGACGAAGAGAATCCCGAAATAAGAAAGGTGGAATTCGGAGAGGAATTAAGGTAATAGAGACTAAAAACAAATAAATGTGTTTTTTAAAAAAGAATTAATCCGCAAACCACAAACACAAACGGGGATATACCGAGTTGACAACAGGTAATCGAATAAAATATCAGAAGAAAGAGAGTTACGTCGAAGTAACATCACTGACGATTATGATAATGATATTGTTCAACGGGTTAAAGTGTCGGATTCAAACTTGATACCAAATAGAAGAAGGGCATTACGTACCTACGCTTATGTTTACCAACGTTATGTCCCTATACCATTTATCATTGAAAGTGGTCGGCAAGTGGATTTGATGATAGTAATCTCACAGAAAAAATGAAAACTACGGTTGAATGTGCCTTTATATCACAAGAACAATAAAATCTTATAAACATCAGTCATTACATGGCATCAAACTTTGCGATCAACGCCAAGTGCTATTAGTTAACATAAAACCTACTCGTCTGCCTAGACTGAGAATTTTTATGTCTTGTGGCTGCTGTCGTATCGTATCTGTTTCTCGAGCTACTACTTGCGTGTGGTGACTTTAACCGGTGTGATATCGAATAGCAGGACAAACCTTTTCGATTAAAATATATATTCAAAGTACCAACCAGAAAGAATGTTACACTCGACACATATAATTGTCAATCTCCACACGCAAGCCTAAAGCAATCCCTCACTTTGGCCTATCTGATCATGATCATTTTATAGTACTTCATCATACAGAAAAAAGAGTCAAAAGCATTCAAACAAGACATGTGTGAAAGTTTCATAGCGGAGCTAGACAGTTATTTGTGTACTTTATATTGGTCTCCCTTTTATCATCATTAGTCTATTACATGGACCCGAAATGTGCATTCAGAGAATAAAATATTACAACTGGCATCAATATCACATTACCCTTGAAGAAAAAGCACGCCAATCTTAACTATGTCCCTTGGATGACACCAGAGCTCAAAACAATGGTCACCAAATATATAGAAGCCAGTGGTTGTTGATAGTCGTTGAAGAAATATGCTGAAAGTCTTGACGTATCCGGTAGCAATACTATTAAACCTCTTTCAGAGAACAAACTTTCCAAAAATACGTGGAAGCATGCAGACGTTACACCACCTCCCAAACAAAAACCTGTAAAGGACCATCGTCCAACTTCAAAGATATCTGATTTTGAGCATGCAGTTAGCAATCAAAAAGACAGCAACACTGAAAGTTCTAAAACAAGGTCCGGATATGGCCACGTACCCAATTCCTTAACTTAACCAAGGACACTGACGGCAATGGTGCAAAAAATAACAAGGCTGTTTGGATTCAAAAGCTAAGATCTCTCTGCCTACCAATAAGTATTATAAAATGGATTATATCGAGTTTTCAGTTTAGTAATCAGAGAGTAAAATATACTGAGGGATGTTTCGGTCAGAGTGTGGTTTGGCACCTTCCGGAGTCACTCTTGGTACTAAATTAGGTCCCTTGTTTTTATTGTAATCAAACCCTTAGCAGTTCATGACGTTGGTTTAAGGAAATATCTACTGGATACTACCGTTTCAGATTTAACCTTAAATTTTATTAACTCATATAATGGCTTTGGTTCTGTTTGAAAAATATAATAACCTTAAGTATGTATCTTTCATTTCATCAAGTTATCTCCGCAAAAATTGATACAGAGACCAGTTGATAACCGATGAGTCAACTAATTAGAATATAAATTTACAAAATATGTCAAATACTAAAAAAATAAACTTTCATAATCACTAAGTTATGGAAGCGACATTTTTAGTAAATTTGGGCTGGTTTGGTATTACATTGTTTGTACTCAACTAAAATATTAACACAAATAACATAATGTCACCTCAAAATTATGTAACGAAGGCCATAGAATGCAGAAGCTACATCGGTTCTCCCTTTCGTATTCTAAATTATTTTTTGATTCTAATTAAAATACTTTGTAATCTTTTTAGGATCGAAAAGATAATGTGTCGAGAAGATTGTACAGTAGCAATTGGCGAAAAGGGTGAAACTTTCATGTGGGGTGCTGCATCGTATCACGGAGCGGTTATGTCGTCATTTTCTGAATTGTTTGTTGATGATGAACAACAAGAACTTGTTGAAATGGTACTCTGTCCAGTAAAATTTGGAGGTATATCAATTTTTAAAACTATTGTTGAGTCATAGGGATTAATAAGAAAACGAAATATGTTATTCGACAACTAATACCAAAACTACAGTATACTACTTACACTCTTGCAATCGTCGTCGTTTGATCTTTTCGACCCCGTAGGGTGACGGGTAAAGGCGGGACCCGCAGTTGGTTACAGCATTGGTGCTTACGTATTAGTTGCTATAAGGTCTCATTTTGTATCCACTGTGTCCAGTGGTGATCAATTTCGCCATTCAACGAGGGCACTGCATGCGCCAGGCTTCACGGTCATCAGCAATTCTCTCCCAGTTCTGAACGGGGATGTTGAAACTCTACAAATCTTTCTTACTGACATCGACAACACGCAGTAAGGGGCGACCAGGTTTACGCGAGCAAACCGATGGGGGCCATAAACCCGGGGAACGGCAATCTACCGGTAATAAGGCTTGTCTACACTCCTGCAACACTACTATTATTACTACTACTACTACTACTACTACTACTACTACTACTACTACTACTATTAATACTACTTTACTACTACTACTATTACAACTACAACTATCATTATAACTACTACTACAACTACTATTTCTATGTTTTGTGGTGTTGGTCTGCAGCAGAGAAACTTGATATTCGGTTTTGTAAGTTATACATTTGAATAGATGAAATACTATTATCATCTGAATGAACTAGAGGACAAACAATTTCGAAGCAAGACTTAGAAATATCAATATATCTAAAAGCATTAAAGAAAAAATGTTTCAAATCGCCGCTGAAGTTCTGAAAGAAAATTCAAGTTTGTTCTAGAAATCTTACTTCAACTAGGGAACAAGATGAATGGCGAAATCTCGAAAAAGCTAGCAATTTCTCAGATGAAGCTACTTTTAAGTAGAAAAAACGTTTAAACGTTTTCTTTTTCTAATTAAGGCTGTTGAAGAACAGCCGAAACCTTAGTTTTTATCTTTAAATTTTTATGGATAACCCAGGTTATCCATAAAAAACATTTTGGAAGAATGAGATAACAAATTCAACGAAATTAGGCATTATTAGAATATTCAAACATGATTTCAAAGCAGAATATTCTCTCGATATAGTCGTAATAGATAACGCAAAACTTGGTTATACAAAATTTCGAACCAGCAATCAGAAATTAGCAATTGAGTCTTTAAGATATATGCGTCCAATGATCCCACGAGAACAAAGATTATGTAAATATTGTGACCCAAAACAGATTGAAGATGAAAATCACCTGATTTTTTCATGTAGAATTTACAACGACATGCGAGAAATTTTTATTCAAAAATTGCAAATAATTCCAGATGTTTACCCTATAATTAGGGTTGATTTCACTGCAAATGTTTTCAACACCTCAAATACTATTGCGATTATTTACAATTCAAACTTCAATAGAAAATGTTTTCTATGACAAAAATCATTGCTCCAATCATATGACATCATGCCAATAAAGCTTGAAGTTCAATTCACTTCACTATTACTACCGCTGCTATTGTTACTAAGGCAATACTAATATCAATCAAAAATGTTTAATTTATGAAGCATGTAATCAAGAATGTATAATTTAAACTGTTTTATATCATGATAATGGAACTTGTTACTACTGCGACTTCTGCTGTTACTACTATTAATACTACAACAACTACTAATACTACTAGTAAAAGTTTTACGAATTGTAATACTACTGCTATTACAAGTACTGTCAATGTCATCGCTACTACAAAGACTACTGCTACTCTTATCAATGATTTATCTCAATTTGCTGTCGTCCTGACTAGCTCTCAATTGGTAATACTCATTTCTAATAGCGAAACTACCTGCAAATGAGAATTATTTGCTTTCACAATTTGATTATATTTTTTTATATATTTTTAATTTCTACTTAAAAATAAAATACTGTATCTTTTATTTCTTTCAGAAAGAGAAATTGAAATGACTGTAGCACTCACGCAGAAGAACCAAATTGCAATAGTTGAGATAAGAGATAAAAACGATGTTATTTCTTTAAAGAAATCGCCATGTCTTATATCCACAAATCTGAAAGCTCCAATAAATCTTTGCTACGTTGAAGGATACCTTATAGCCCTTGATCAGAATGAGAAACTTTTGTATTGCGATTTCGAAAGTCAAGTAATCTATCTGTCACAAAACAATGAGAAGCAAGACTTGGCCGCAGCGACAGTGACAACCAAAACAAAGCCTGAAGAAGAGACTCCTGATGCATTCAGTACAACTTTTGCTTTAAACCTGAGAAACAGACGATCTCAGATTGAATTTGAGATTGTGGAAATTTCCTGTCACTTCAAGGAGATCTGCGCAACAAGAAAGAAATTATTTCTTCTTTCCGATTTGGGAGATGTGTTTCGGTTGGATATACAGAAAACAAAAACGAAACCACAAGCAGATCTGTCAAAGATAAAAAAAACAAGCACATCATCCATGGCTAAACTTATTTTAGTTTACAAACTCCCAGAAAGAAACAAAGCGGTGATACCAGGTAAGTTTACTTTAAATTCAATGTACATTTACCAATAGCTCTAATAGATCAACTTTTGATTTCAGACGCATCTTTTCTATTTTGGAAAATATTTAGTTGCTTCATTCGATTTTTTACACCAACCGTTACCAATCAAAAAAGAGGCGTCTTTGATGAAGAAGCACACTTCTGAACTCCTAAAGGAAGCATGAAAAACGCACAATACTATCCAACGTTGTAACCATTTCGGTCGTCATAAGAACAACCCTGACCATCTAATTGGCCATTTGAGCTCATATCCTCGAACGAAAATTTTGGCTTGACCTACTTACATTTATCGATTTACCACCCAACTAACTGCAAGTTAGTTTGACTCTGTTCAAAATAAGTTAACCATCAAGTTCGCCTCGAAATATCTTCGATGAGATCGTTTTGTGCCAAAACACCTTAAAACACAATATTTTCAACATGATACAGTGCTTATAAGACTTTAGGTTGAAAAGTAACAATAATTTATACCTCAAAATATGTGTGCTGTAATTACCACAGTTGAAATCCGTTGCATTTTAATCTGTCCCCCGGGTATTAGCTGTGAATCAAATTAGTATCGAATTTTTAACTGCAATTTTTATTAGAAAGCTATAGCTAAAATTGAGTGTAGACTTATACACACTTTTAATGGCTTAGAAAATTAAAATGATTTTCTTCTTCCAGAAAAGAAGCAAACAGTTAGATTTGTTTTCCACGAACATATTGAACTGGCACACAAAGTAGCAATCCAACTTGTCTGTGGTCCAAACTACGCAGAAGTGCTGACAAAAGATGGCAACATTTTCGTCAAATCAGACCGTTTTCGCTTTGAACAGTTTAAAATCGAGAAAGATCAGACGGAAAGCAACAACATAAAAAAGATCATATGTGGAGAGGTGCACACAGCAGCTCTTACCGAGGAGGGACGGGTAAGTCCAATATGAAAGGTTGGGTTGACAGATATACATTAAAAATTTAGCGATAGCACCTTCACAGTTAGTGGAACTAAAATGCTTGAGTCAGTAAAAGTCTTCCTAAAACGATGTAATGGCCGAAGCTTCCCCAACTTCTCTGATTTTTTTTTTCGATCCAACAAAATTTTTGTCGTGGCAAATAATTTTCAAACATTTCTTAGTTTATGTAGTGTGTTTATATAACGTCTCAATTAAGCAAAGCAAAATCAAATGTAAGAATCCAGAAAAGCAGCAAGGTACGAAAGTAAAGATAAATGCGACGTTGCAGGTTCTTAATGGCCGAGTTTAGCAAGTTATGTATTACATTCCAAGAGCAAGGATAAATTATTGTAATTTTAATTATACGCTTTCAAGGCCCAAAACTTCGGAACTCCATAGAGGAAACTTTATAAATCTGTTAGACTGAAACGATTCAAAATTAACATCCAAGAAAATTTGGTTAGGAAGTACTAACATGACATGCAGTTCTATCGCTCACCATGTAGCATATTACAATTTGTTTCTGCCTCTAGTTATTGTTCCTTCGTAAGGTAAAATAATTCTGTACCCATCAATAAATATCTTCATCATTTTTTTCAACGGGTTTCTCGACTACTAGTTTAGATTCTTAGTTATTTCCAGAAGCCAGTACTTTTTTTTATCACATTTATATTATCTTAAATTAACGATGTCATTCAATTTTTTAGGTACAAATAAAGTGTTGTTGTTGTATTGTTGTTGATGATTAGCTGTTAATAAGGTCACTTGGCCTTTTTATCGTACATTTTAGTGGTGGAATACAAGTAGAAGACCGGGGAAAACTTTCGATTAAGTTTTTTCCAACGTCATATATAACATCTCGCAGCAGTTTAATTGCTATTAGCAATTATCTTTGTATGGTTTTGTAATTTTGCGTTTGTAATTTTCAAATTTAGGTCTTTATGTGGCAGTATCTCCCCGAATCACCTCTTTCAAGATCGAAAAGGACAAAAGAAAAAGTCGACGCGACAAAACAAAAAGAATCCAATGTGAATCCAGAGGCGGAGCAATGCTCCTGCATTTTTGACTTTTCAGATATCCGCCGTTCTCCGAATGGTGACGCAGTAGCACTAGAGATTAAACCCTATAAAATCAGAGTCGACCTTTGTTCGAAAGATGTGCATTTGAACAGCAAGGTTAGTATTTCAATTATCATTACTACTGTCATTAAATTAAATATAAATGAATATAAAATCTATTGGCAAATACCATTAAAGCGCTATTAAGTGGCATTCTCAAATACAATTTGTTAGTTAAGCACTTATACTTACAAAGTTTTAAATTTATTTATCTTAAGAGTGTAACAATTGGTAAGATAATACAATTATTACACGTGAAGAGCCTCTAGTTGTGGGATACACTGTAATAAACCTCTATTGTTATTATTAATGGAGAATGAGTGTGTACTAAGTGATATGAATGGACTTGTGATAACTGGGACATCATTCTCCCACAAAGATATTCATAAGGCTACCTGGTTATCCACAAATGGTAAAACGAAAAACTAAATAGACCACATCCTTATCAACAAAAGATTCAGGAATTCAGTGAAAGATACCAGAGTATTTAGATCAGCAGACATCGGGAGCGATCATTATCTGGTTTGCATGAAAGTCAAGCTGAGTATTAGAAACCAGAGGAAAGACAAATGTAACACAAGGAAGAAGAACAGGTATCAAGTTCTGGAAGAAGAAGAACTAGAACACCCAAACGAGCATGGCGTAGAAGAGGAATTCCAAATGATGGAAAAGGCATACACAGAGACAACTGAAACAGTGTTGGGAAAACCACGCAAGAAGAAGAAACCATGGATAAGCGAGAAATCCTGGAAACTCATTGGCGAAAGAGAAGACACCCACAAAAAGATCTTGGGAACCCACTCCGAGAGAATAAAAAAGAAACTTAGAAAGAAATACGCCGACCAAAAAAGGTAAGTAAAGTCAAGCTTAAGATCGGACAAGAGGAAATGGATAGACGATATTGCAAGTGAGGCAGAAGCAGCAGCCAGCAGTCACCAAATGAGAACATTATATAGACTAACAAAGATATTGTGTAACGAGAAAGTGAAGAGAACATTTGCCATCCTAGATAAAAATGGAAACACGATAAGTGGTATGGAAGAGATCCTGGCTAGATGGACTGAGCATTTTGAGGAAGTACTGGACCGAGGAGAACCACCCGACCCAATGACAGAAGAAGATAACGGATTCGATTTCCCTAATGTCATCAGCGAAATAAGACTAGAAGAACCAACAAAGGAAGAAGTAAAGTTAGCTATAAGAGCTTTGAAAAATGGAAAGACACCGGGTATTGACTCAATAACTGCAGAAATGTTGAAAGCAGGTGGAGAGTTTTCAATCAACAAGGTCCATCAGTTGCTCCAGAACATATGAAGACAGGAAGAACTCCCGTCTAAGTGGAAGCAGAAAGGAAACCTCAAAGAATGTAAAAACTCCAGAGGAATAACCCTACTGTCTGTGGTGGGTAAAATACTGGGTAGGATAATTATTGATCGAATGCGGAGTGGAGTAGACAAAAGACTGAGAAACAAACAAGCAGGATATAGGAAGGGAAGAGGTACAACGGAGCAGGTATTTGTACTCAGAAACATTCTTGAGCAAGTAAATGAATGGCAAGCGACAATGTACGTAGGATTTGTAGATTTCGAAAAAGCGTTTGACTCTATCCATCGGAACAGTTTGTGGATAATACTGAGAAAATAAGGTATCCCTGAGAAGATCATCAAGATGATTAGGCTATTTTATGAAGGCTTTAAACGCGCTGTAGAAGATCAAGGAGAAATAGGAGAGTGCTTTGACGTTAAGACAGGAGTCAAGCAAGGATGCAACATGTCGGGCGTCCTATTTCTGATTGTACTGGATTGGGTTATGAGAAGAACAGTTGGAAGTGGTGAAAATGGTATACGGTGGAAGTTCACGTCAAAATTAGATGATCTCGACTTTGCGGACGACTTAGCACTGCTGTCCTCTACTCGACAACAAATGCAGGACAAACTTAATAAGTTAGACCAAGAAGCCAGACGCGTCGGACTCAAAATAATGAAAATTAACCCCATAATCAAGGAAAGATAGCTGTTGCAGGGCATGATATCGAGGATGTAGAGCATATCACCTACCTAGGAGCAGTAGTATGCAAGGAAGGAGGAGGAATGAAAGATCTAAAGAATAGAGTATCGAAAGCGAGGGGCTTATTTGTAAGATTGAAAAAGATCTGGAGGTCAAGCCACATTTCAAGAAGAACAAAGCTAAGACTTTTCAAGACACTGGTCGTACCAGTCCTTCTGTATGGTTGCGAGACATGGAAAATGAATAAAGGAGACAACAAGATCATAGACGTATTCCAAAATAAATGTCTCAGACAAATACTAAGGATCCGTTGGGAAGATCGCGTGAGCACAGATGAACTACTTCAAAGAACGAATATGAATCCTATGAGCAAAGAAGTTAGACGGCGCAAATGGAAGATGATTGGCCACTTTCTAAGACAAGATCGAGGAAATAACAACAGCATAGCACTAACCTGGGCACCAGAGGGGAGATGAAAACGAGGACGACCCAAAACAACATGGAGGCGCACCGTAGAGAAGGAAATGAGAACATCAGGGTGGAAATAATGGGATCACGCACGTAGAAGCGCTGGCAACAAGAAAGAGTGGAAGATCTCTGTAGAGGCCTTACGTGCCGTTATTATTAATGTTATTATTATTATTATTATTATTATTATTATTATTATTATTATTATTATTATTATTATTATTATTACTTTAACAAAAACAACGACGTTTTTTAAAGACATGTTTCGGCATGCTTATGCCATCATCAGTTTATTTG
>JAOBRB020032641.1:0-15644 GCA_027575285.2 Zoanthus pulchellus | reverse complement strand
CTGTGGTTTATCGGCACAATAAACCACAGTTTTTCAACCAATCACAGCGCGCGTACTATTTTGGTTATTTTATAAAAACTATTACCCCTTGGTTTTTCATTACTTCAAATCAGTTGCCATCCTAATGCATAACCACTGAATTACATTCCATGCCAATAGAAAATACATATACTCGCCGCAGAGGTGTCTGTTTTTCATTTCCCGTTGCCAGAGCTAAACAACCCTGCTTAAGCTTATGCCACGCCTTACAGTTAAAAACAGGCGCTCATCTTGAACTACTTTCTTCTGCAAAGCCCTCACAACTGACAAAATGCAATCTGCAGCTGCTTTACTACAATCCTCTTTCTTGTATAAACCTTGTTTTATAATTCAGTTGCTAAGTCACAGTCAGATCTAATTTATGTTACTTCAGCTGTTGAAAGACTCATTGTTTTGTACTTTTTCCCAACATTTTCCCTGTTATTACCAACTGTGTCCTTATGGAAAACATCACTTTCACTGTAGTTTGGTACATAATTCGACCCTGGCTGATCAAGCAAAGTATCATCACTTTCCTAACCATTTTCATGACAGTGAACGTCTGACTTGGTCGCTTGATATAATGTTGTTCGCTTGAAATCCTTTCCCAGCTTGTCGATAGCGATCAAGAGGAAAAACTCTTTGTTATTAGATCCAGGAAGAAACACTGCTTTTCAGACTTTTCTAACAAAACTGATGTGGTACGGGATGGGAGGAGGGGGGAGCGGGGATATCCCATCTTTTGACTCTTAAGGCCAACCTCTTACTTTGTCTTCTCTTTGATGAATCTTGATTTTCCTTCCACTCTGCAAGGCCAACGGAAAGCATTACTTTTTCCTCTTCGGCTTTTGCTTCATTCTTCTTGGGCATTTTGCCTTTTTTTAGAAACATTGTTTTTCCACTTCCTCCCGTTTAATCTCTTAAACGTGCGAAGACTATTAACTCGGCCAAAAGTATTAGCGCATGCCAGCTGCGCTTCAGCCTTGCTCGTAGAGCCCTGACAATTATTAGTAGTACCAAAACCAGTAGGCTTTTGCTTGACAACTATTTTAAAATAAGTTAGTTTCATAATGACTTTAAGTGACTGAAAAGAAGACTCCTTAACCAAAACTCGTTGCTTGTTTCTCCCATGATTGTGATTTCTCCATCCATGGCGTAACCAATATATTTCTCGTTTGTTTCTATTTTTTACATGTTCTACGAACTAATTCGATGTATATAGATAGTCGAGAATTCTAGAGAAACGTTCTATTGGCCATATATACATAGTAGTTTTTTTCTTTCTGGACTACAACTCTAGAAACTCTGTGTAAATTTTTTCGAAAACCAATAATATCTTCTACTTTTCTGGTATCTATTTCGAAAAGGAAATCTTCAACTTGTTTGCAAATTTTTTCGGATTGCTGTTTGTATAGTTTGGCTGCAGAAGCAAACTGTTCTAGTAGTTTCAATTATTTTTTTCTTTTCTGTTCTTTCTCCATGATTTTTTTTTTTGCTCTGCTTCTAGTAGAATCCAAGCTCTTCACTTCAAGTATACTGCTTGAGCTGTATCTCGAATAATTTGGGGAACCCTTTCTCGAATCCGTGTAGAAAGAGTTGATATTTTTCCATTCACTGCTATTTCTGTTACTTGGATAGCAAAGAACGAAGTTTCTATTCCAATAGGATGTGTCTTTTTTTGGCTCCAAGTCCAAGAGATCTTGCCTCTTGATGATAAAAAAATAACTCAATAAACCGGCTAATAATGGAAAGGTGTTCTACGAGTACTTTTCTATCTAGGTCTCCAGAAAAGTCTTGGATATAGTCTATAGTTCGAAAGACGGCAAAGCTTTCTGTAGCTTGTGCATAGGAATCTCGGAAACATCTACTTTTGCTACAGAGATACCAGCTGGGTTTGTATCTGGAAACAATTATTTTAATCTCTTAAAATGTGCAAATGCAATTGCTGCCTACTGCTGTATAATAGATGGATAAAATCGTCAAAAGGATAAAAACGACGAAATTTAAAATCCACAATCTTTTAATCTCGATAGTGCCTTTTTGTTTGTATCTGCTGCTATACGAGCTATATAACAGTTTTTCTTATTTCTCTGCCTACGTAATTTTCTTTTGGAGAAATAGAATGTACCATATATTTTTGTATATATTCCCAAGCATTTCCAAAACTGTCCCGAACAGCGATAGAGATTTTGCTAACAGTATTTTTTTGCCGAGCCTTCTTCTCCTTCGGTAAAGAGAAGCCTTCCAGCACGGAAAACACAATTTTCTCTTCGAAGATTACCAAATTCATATACATTGTCTACAAACGTTCGAATATCATCTAGTGGTTGCAAGTTCGTTTTTCCAAGATGTCCTTCCAAGTAGTCTACTTTCGAGATATCTGGAACTAGATTCGAATCGTATGTGTTTTCTGGAAGCAAATGGTTTGCTACAGATATTTCCGATCGAAGTCCCATAACTTGGAAAGGAGCTTCTACTGCCAAGGAAGCCAAGGAAATCTTTCGGATACTATTTTAGACGAATATGCTATATGTCTATGTTTTTCCAAATGGAAGTCTTTCGGATACGTATGATTGTTTGCAAAATTGGTATACACAGATAGATAGCATATTGGCATGCACAGATAGATAGTATTTTGGTGTAGATATATAGTTTATTGGAATACGTAGATAGAAATGGTAGCCGAAAAAACGGTAGCCCCCGCTCCTGGTGCGATCTAGTAATATTTCTTCAAATAAAAATCGTTTTGTAATGTAATAACAATGCAATATATAGTCTCTATATATTTAAAAAAAGGTTTGAATATGATCTTAAAGCTCAAAATAGGAAACTACGTTATAAAAACACGTACTTAAAAACTTTAAAAACTAAGTTTTTGATCACTATCTGTGACCTTCGTCAGAGTTAAAATATGCTTCATCAGGCGAACAAGTTAAGCATTCTCAAATCACTAGACCCTAACAAAGCAACCGGGCCGGACGAAATACCAGCTAAATTTCCTAAGGAGACTGCCGCTACTATCGCTCCATCACTATGTAGAATGTTCAACAGGTCCTTGACGGAAGGCTACATCCCATCCGACTGGAAATTGGCTAATGTAGTGCCTGTGCACAAAAAAGACGAAAAAGACCACGTAGAAAACTATAGACCGATTTCTCTACTCTGCATTATCTCAAAAGTACTCGAACGTTGTGTATTGAGCCGTATCAAAGCTCGACTAGACGAACTGACTTCAACATGTCAGCATGGTGCCCATGGACGCCCATGTGTCTCGAATCTTCTGGAGTCCTTAGATAACATAGGCGCTATTCTTGATAGATCTGGGCAAGCAGAATCTATTTATTTAGACATGTCGAAAGCTTTCGATAAGGTCAGGCACGACCACCTCGTCGACAAATTATGGCATGCTGGCTTTTGCGGTAATCTGCTTACATGGCTTCATGCATATCTCTACGGTAGACGTCAACGTGTCACCGTACAAGGCGTAACATCACGTGACTAACCCGTTACCTCAGGAGTCCCACAGGGCTCAATTCTCGGTCCAGCTCTACTTTTATTATTTGTGAATAATCTTCCAGATTCTATAAGTAACAGTAACGTGTTAATGTTTGCTGACGACACCAAATTATACAAAGAGATCAAGCTAACAGACGATAGTGCCGCTCTTCAAAAAGACCTGGTCACCTTGTCTTCATGGTCTGCTGCCTCTGGACTTGGCTTTAACGAGAAGAAATGCAAGACTCAAACAATCACAAGGAAACGGAAGCCTATCAGCACAAAATACATAATAAACGAAACCACCGTCAACTTCACTGACGTAGAGCGCGATCTTGGCGTCTCAGTAGACAACGATTTGACTTGGCATACCCAAGTCTGTCACCAAGCTGCACGCGCCAATAAACTACTAGGATATGTCAAAAGAAATTCAAGGCATATTCGAAGTATCCATGTAAGACGAACATTGTACCTTGGGTTAGTGCGTTCCCATCTTGGTTATGCAACTCAGGTTTGGGCACCACAGACAATCGAACTGATCTCCAAACTCGAGAGTACACAAAGACGCGCCTCCAACTTTATTCTTAGTCTACCATTTTTTACCGATGTTACATATTAGGAAAGACTGATATCCCTGAATCTACTTCCTGTTTGTTACTGGCACGAATTCCTAGATCTGGTGTTTTTTTACAAAGCCACTCATAATATTACCGGCCTAGATCCTTCCGTTCTTCCGATTGAGCGCAGTAGCACAAGGTCAACTCGTATTTCCGCAAGAAGTACTCAACGTTTTGAAAGAAAATGCAGGACTACTACGTATCAAAAATCATATTTTGTGAGGACAACTGGAACTTATTAACTCTCACTGACAATCTGATGGACCTTACACTTGATAACTTTACTTCAGCAATTCGTACTTACTATACTAAAGCCTTAAAAATTCACTAGTCTATCTGTTTAAAATGCAACTGTTCGAGACGTTTAGATGTAAAAATAGGTTGTTGTATGTAACTGTATTTTATACTAGTAAGTCTTTCTTTTATATTGTTATTCTTGTTGGGCCTGCAGTAATTGGCGTAAGCTGTTGCGGTGTCCCTGCCAAATTGTTTCCTTTGTTATTACTTTTTGTTTGTATTTTGTAAATGTGCCTTGGCGAAGCTAATAAAATAAAATAAAAATAAAATTTTGATTCACTAAGGCTTTGTAGACCCGAGGGAGTTCTTTCCTTTCATTAATAGAGTTTTTATCCGCCTCGGAATGCCAAGATTCCAAAAATTGTCTTTGTCTTAAATTATTGATGCTCTTTTCTTTGATTTCTACATATTTTGGATGAATCTCGTGGCTTGTAGTTTCTGCGTGTTGTTTTATTGCTGAGAAGTTTTCAGGGCGCGTGCCAGGCTTGTGTTTACTGCCCCGAGAATTCCAAGATCTTTTTGATTCTCCGATGTACGTGAATGGGCAGGATTTGCACCTAACTTTGTAAACAATGCCTTTCACTTGCCAGTTTACTTGGTCGATCCTTTGGTTTTGTAAAAATACGTCCTAATGTTTTGACTAATAGTCTCGAAATTTTATATGGGCTGGTATTAAGTAGATATGGATATTGTTTAGAGTCCTGTTTTTGAACATGTATAATAATAAGTAGTAACACCGGAGTCCAATCAAATACCTGGTTTTGCTCTGCTAAAGCATGTTTGTGTTGCTGTAATTACAAAAAACAACAAAGCGAGTAGTAAAGTTTTATTTTTGTTATTAAAAGTAACACAAACGAAGCTTTAGAAGAGCAAAAACGGGTAATTGATTGACTCCGATAATACTTCTATCCATGAAAAGATTGTTGTGTTCTGAAAACGATTTTTCTGTTCTCAAAAAAAATGTTGTGCTGCAAAAGAGTGTTGTGTTTTGAATATGATTGTTTTGCTCCTGCGGACCACCGTGCTACCCCAACTGAAAATAACACACAACCAAAATTTTAACTCAATTTCAAAACACAAACAAATAGCCGCAAAGAATCAAGGTTGCGTTTGATCACCCCAAAACTTGTATTTGGAAAAGTAAATCATATGCATTCTGTATCTATAGGATCATTTGGCTTTAAAATATTTCACTTTGTAGGTACATTGAACCTCTCCAATCTTTGAATTAATTCTGCAACTGTATTTCAAACCAGTCAGTAGAACTTAAAAGAAGACAATTTTGTTTTTTATGAGTCAATAAAGTACTATTGGCTTTTACAAACACGTCAACGTTATCTTTTCATAATAAATCACTTTTAAAACAGTTTTGGGGAAATTCAAAAGCAACTATGATAAAATTCGTATTTTTGCTGAATTATTAGTTTTCGCAGTGAAAGCATTAAAACATTTGGCGGTGGATTGTTAAACATCACAATATGAATATGGTTAGTCTAAATCTTTCTTATTGCAGTTGAAGGTTGATGCTGTTTATGAATTGCGTTACATGTTACGTGCAGAGGAAACAAAATTAAACAACGCTTTTGACCTTTACTCTTTGTGTACTCCTAGAGTTTACAGAAAATAAATAAAAAATATCTCATTAGACAGACAGTTTAGTGTGAGCATGGCTGATATTTTTAAGACTCAAAATACAAAGGGCGAGCAAATATATTAGCCATTTACTTTATGCTAAACTATTTAACAAATTGAAGCGGTTTTACTTTATTATCCAATTATTTTTTTAAGAAAAACAAAATATAATTTTTCTGGTGTAAAAATATAGCTTAACATGTACAATATATCTTCAATATGATTATATGACTTGTTCACGTTTTTTTAAAACGTGATTAAAATCTTCATAAAATCTGTCATAAGTATCATTTATATAATATCACGTGGCAAGCTCCTTTTATTTGTAACTTTGCGCAATAATATAACACTAAGTAACTTTTAAAAAAAATTAAGACTGTATTTTTCTGAGTAGTTTCTTAGCCTTGGTATTTATCTGTACAAATTATGAGATTAAACTAAGTGTATTAGTTTGTGTTGTTTATAGAAATATTTATTTTAGCTGTTTAAGTAATTAAAAATTATCCTATCAATTCTTTTAGTTTTTTTTTTTTTTTTTTTTTGCTGACTTAGGACTAGGTCATTTAAGACGCCGGTCTTGGCTGTTGATATGTAATTTTTTTTCATTGTGTGATATGTATTAATAAAGTATAGGTTTATGCGGGATCCTTGTGCTCGCCCAATTCTCATGGTGTCAGAATTTGTAGGAAAAATTAATATGCAATTCGATAATAAAAACATACACTTACTTTGGTAAAACTTTATTTTACCCAACATTTTCCGAGATGGTTTTTACTTGTATGTTGAAATAACAAAATGCATTGGTTAGGGAATGATGACGACCTTAATAAATATCAAATTTATAATGATACAATGGAAAAGGTAGTTGAATTTATAGCGTGAATATGTGACACACAAGCTCGAAACTTAATCTTACTGTTCGCTAGCCAGTTATTTGTTTCATGTTTGTTATTTTTTTTGTTTTGTTTTATTTTGTTTTTGTGTGTGTGTGTGAGAGAGAAAGAGATTAACAAAAAAAAAAAAAAACCCCGGAGTAACAACTTTGTACAAAAAGTAGAACAGTTTTGCTATTTAAAAATTCTGCAACCGTTTTTGTCTTAATTATTTTCCTAAATATGGAAAACATGACGAGGGCATGATAGCTTTGCAATTTGAAAATACATGTTTTAAAGAATTAAGGTTTCACTGAGATAGTTTAATACAAATCCAGGTTCTGAAAAACAAAAAAAAATATCGATTGCCATTCGTATCAGTTCCTTATCAATATGAACTTTGGAAGTAGAACAGGTCAGATCTATAAAAAAAAAATAGATAATCGGCTCATGACTGACAATCATGTGTCAGGCCATGAAGTGCTTTAAGGAAGTATTAAGGAGGAATAAAAGATACAGGACATGCAGTAAAGACTGATAAGAATAATTGTAGTGTGGACCGATGTTCCTGATAAACGGAGTATTCTTGCTTTTCAAGTGATGTCACCGATTTACTGTCCGCCATGTTTACGTACAGGCAGCTCATTTCCATATATCAAACTCGCACACGCGCTTACTATTTTGTCGTATTTTGACTTCATGTCAGACACTTTTTTGAACAATTCTAGCAAAGATAAAGTCGTAACAGAACAGAATACAGTAGAATAATCATCAATCGTCTTATCTGAATATGTGAAAGGCCTAGATAATTACGTAAGATGCCGTTTTATGCAAAAGATTGAAGCGATAAATATTGATCCGGCGACCCTAGACACTTCGCACCTCAATCCAAAATGTCTTCCTCCGATAGAAGCTGGGGATCTTGTATCCTACCTAGTTTTAGAAACAAGCTTCTACACACTGAAGCAGCTCAAACGTACTGTAATATAACGGTCTCTTCGTAACTAAAACTAGCTCAAGACAAGATATCCGAAAACTCATTCGCTCCTAGTCCTAAGAAATTACATCCCTTCCATCTCTAGAAGAAGCATGCCTGAAGTGCAAGACTTTAAAAATACTAATATAGCAATACAAAATGGTCAAAAGTCAAAAACCAATATTAACATGTTTCGTTGTACACAACTTCAGTCTAATATAACACTATATAGACTAACGTTTAACTCAGTTACATAGTCTTAATTCTTTCTAGCTACTGGCTTCTGCACGCGTGTTGACCTCCTTAAAGGTTACAAACCTGTTAGCTTCTCCTCCTTTTTGAAAGCTGGTTTAAGTTCTGGAAGAATATATTTTCTTTCCAGTCTAAAGTTTCCAGTTTGAGCTTCTTTACCCGCAGCTACATCTGACACAACCTCTAACTGGGTTGATATTGACAAAGACACAGCTGTTTTATTCTTATTAACTTTCTCTTTATCAGCTGATTTTAAAAGTAACTGCTAAAAAAGCAGACTGAAATGTCTTCAAACAGTTTCTCCTTTTTGTTTCTCACATTACAAAATACAGGTCCAGTTCGGGTTTCCATAGTTCTTGGTATGTTCGGTGGACCAACTGATGAATAGTTCTTATAATATACATGATCAACTTGTTCCATTTCAACTTTTTTTATTCTGACATTACCTCTTGCTTAAACCTTTTGTTTTTTAGCTACCCGATTTACAAATAAACAGGGTCTGGAAGCGGGGAAGGGGAGGGGTTCTGATCCCGCATTCCCGCTCCTTTTTCACGCTATTCCCGCATCCCGAATTTTTTGTCATGACTTTCCCGAATCCCGTTTTTTATTCTTCAAAAAACTTATTCAAAAATAGTTCTTTTAACTAAAGGTAAGGGATTTAAGGTGCAGCTTCGACGTTTTAAGTATTTTTGTTTGAAACATGCGAAACTACAGCAAAAAAGATTTATAAGCTCTTCATACCTCAGTAAGATGGGAGGGCACGACATGAAAGCGTGATCGGTCTTGCTGTATGTGTATGAACTGTCCTTGATAAAAAGTTTGCGGATCGGCGATCTATTTCCTGTATTACTGGCCAGGACGAAAGAAACCAAAACTCTGACTGTGCTACCAGTGCTTCTCACAGAAGAAGAGCAGGCATAATTACTCGCCATATCTAGAACAGCTAGAGGTTAAACTATACTCTTGAAGAGAAAGTTGAAGCTGGTGAAAAGTGATTGTCTGTGTATTAACCCTATTCAGACCGGAAGGATGGGGAGGAAGGAGGTGGGGCAGGGAGAGAAAGTGCCCGTGTTGATTTCAAACAGTTGCCGTTTCCTTACAATAGGTCACACTGACCTATAGTTCGGTAACTTTTCCTCAAATTTATTAGCTCATCGGGTAATCATCATTTTTCTTAATTAGGGTGATTACTGTTACCATGGTAACCAGTTTTTGGAAAGCAGTTTTAAGCAGTTTTTGAAATCCTGCATTTTTCTTTGTTTTTTTCACAACCAGCCAGAAGAAATAACTGATTTAGGGTGGAAATGAATTTCGATAGCCTAATTATGCTAATTAATTACTCTTGTAAGTGATGACGTCATTGGTGTTGCGCAATATCATCACGAAAAATAAAAAAAATGTCAGAACTGTTATGTAATTGCGGTAAAGTCCTTATATAATCACTACGTACCGAGTTTTATTTTACTGTATTCAATGAAAAGCAATTGTTTTTTCCTTATTTTTTATATTGATATTTATCCCCTACCCCCCATTTTTTGTTACTAGGTATAAAACCTGCCAAAATTACTAAAATTGTGTTTACAAATGGGAAAGCCAATGATAATTTAATTATATTTGTTTTACACAGCTGTCTTGTTTTTGTATGACCCTTAGTTATATATTAGCTAAATGAAAAACCGAAATGCATTCTCGGAACTAAAACCGGCGTCTGCCATGCTTGTGTCACTGCATTCAATTGATCAGAGTCTTTTGCCATGGCTAAACGGTATATTTCAGAAGAAGTCCTAAAACGAGTTTTGGAAGACTCTGATGATGACGAATGTGATCTAGATGAGCTTTATGGTGACTCAAATGGTGAATCAGATTCAGAAAACGAGGATATTTCGTCCTCGACTGGCATTGTAGATAGTGTTGGCATTGATAACGAAGCAGCTGAAAGTGGCAGTGTTCAGCAGGAGATTGACCTAAATGAAAGCTTTTAACAGTGTCACAAAAAGCGAAATTTGAACAAGTTGGTCAAGAACATTGAAACAAGTCTTGACCCCTGTAACTACGAAGACATTCGGCTACCTGTGCTTAGCTCCAAAGACCAAAAAGAAGAAATGACCCTTGAGTAAAGATCCAGTGGACAAATCAACCCCCGACATCAAGGGGAAGGCAGTTAAGTTCCAATGTGATATCTGGTCCGATTGGAGTTGGGGGGCAGCAAAGGATGCAAAGACATCTAAAGAAGCGTGGAGTTTATTCTTCACAGACGAGATACTGTCAAAGATTGTTGCCACTAGCAATACCCATATTGATAAAGTAAGAAGAGGATATAGCAATTCTTATATTTGTCTAACAACAATGGAAGAAATAGTTGCATTTATTGGGCTGTTCTATGTCAGAGGTTTGCTGAATTTGAACAATTACAGGACTGAAATTTTGTACGATGACAATACAGGGCATCCAATTTTTGGAGCATTCATGTCCAAAAATTGTTTTAAGCTTTTGATGTCAAACATCTGTTTCGATGACGAAGATTCGAAGCCGGAGAGGTGGGGAGCAGATATATATGCAGCTTTCCGCGACATATTTGAGCTTTTCAACTCAACCTGCAGCAAGCATGTTATTCCAGATGATTTTTTTGTCTTTTGATGAGACTCTTTATCCTATGCGTACTCATATTGCATTCAAGCAATTCAACCCAAGCAAGCCGGAAAAGTATGGCTTACTGTTCAAATCCATCAACTCGTCCAGTTATCCCTTCACCTTTATTACAGCCGCCTATGCAGGAAAGCCCAAGGGTGTACCAGGCAACTTTTATATTCATAATATTGATGATATCGTTATTGACCTACTCACAAGATTGAAGCAGTCTGTAAATCTACGTGGAAGAAATATCTCATACGATCGTCTTTATACATCCATATTACTGGCAAAATGGCTTCTGCAAGAGGGAATCACATCCGTAGGTATTCTCCAGGCCAACAGACGAGGTTTTCCCGCAGAAACCAAGACCACCGAGGGCGAAGAATTTACTTACCATGTTCTCTGGGAGAAGAGTGAGAAGAAGATAAGCCTTCATTCATATCTCGTGAAGACGATAAGTACGGGCAAGAGGAACGTCCTGGTTCTGTATACTATGAAGCCATTACTCGGAACGACAAAGAATTACGTACCAAGAGCACAAGCCAGCGTTGTACAAGGTGTACGATTTCACCAAAGGCGGAACTGACTGAGCTTTTACACGTAAAAGCACAAGTCCCGCAAGTGGACAATGTCAGCCTTCTCTTACCTGCTCGACACTTGCAGAGTCAATGCCTCAATGTCAAAAATTTGGTAAGAATCCAAAAGGTGAAGACTCATTCAATTTCAGCTGGAAGCTTGCAGTGTCACTCATGACGCCTTACATGGAGGCACGGCCTTTGAATGGTCTATCAGTGACCATGCAGCAGAAGATAAACTCCGTCCTTGGAAGGAAAAAATCGAGAAAGGGACCGCCAAACAATGGCCAACAGTTACCAAGCGTTTCTACCCACACGGTCGGCCGCTGCATTGACTGTAAGAAGGAAATTTCGGGAGCAGGGCACAAAGAAAGAAAGTAAAAGTTAAACCTAAATTGAAGAGCCACTGTCAAAGGTGCGGACAGGCAATTTGCAAGAAGAACAATTTCCAGATGTGCAGTGACTGCAGCAGCGCTATAAACTCCTTTTTTTTTTGGCCAAGTTCAACTTATAATCAAACTGCAAACGCAAATTCGTACACTGATTAGCAAGAATCATTTGGTATCTTAATACCGTTAGAAACCATTAAATATTGATTTTGTGTGGAATTGTTATGCACGAGAAATTTTTTCAATGCCAATAATCAAGTAATACATAACATAAAGGCAATTAGGAGAAACATTTAGCATTCTAAAGAGTATTTTATTCATGTGAAAACGTTTTCCAAAAAAAAGTTAAGTAAAAATAATACGTTTGGAAAAAAATGCAGTTTTCTGAATTTATGACGTCATTGTGACATCATAACGACGTTTCACTCTAATTAAATTAGCTGAAATAAAATGATTTATGTTGATCTTTTAGACCTCCAAGTTTCATTTTAATATTTTAATTGTTAAAGAGTAAGAGGCCGCGGGCACTTTCTTCCCCCCCCGGTCCCGGGTAGCCTCCAAAAGTCCGGTCTGAATAGGGTTAATTGAGAACTAACGTGCTAATGGTACGTGTTAGTTGAAACAAAAAATCTCTTTGTGTTCTGATTGCCTTTCATTTACTTGAGAGTTTCAATTTTCAATTTATTAACCAGGCACAGCAGGTATACTTGACTTTATTATTAGTACAGGAAACACTGAACAAATACTGTAACAATTATAACACTCCCTTGGTTTATTCCGTGGCTAGAATCGGCTCTCTCCATCTGGATTGTAATTTCCCGAATTCCCGACAATCAGGCACAACATTCCCGCGTATCGTGCCCAAATTTTGCTCAATCCCTCTTTCTGAAGATTAGCGAATTCCCGAATCCCTGAACGTATTAATTGTTATTTTTTTTGGTTAAATCCCGAATCCCGAAAATACCCTTCCAGACCCCGAATAAAGACTTCAGCAAATCAAACCTTGTTCTTATTCTGCGGCCCATCAACAGTTCACAGGATGGTATACTTGTGTTCACATGAGGAGAAGCTCTATAGTCAAATAATAATATGTTTAGTTTCCATTCTAGTTCACCTTTTGGTTTCTCTATTACCCTCTTTAAGGTTTCCACAGCATTTTCTGCAATTGCGTTTGTTGCTGGATGGTATGGAGCGCAAGTAATATGTCTTATACCAATTCCCTAAGTCTCAAGGAACGTCTCACTGACTGATACTGTAAAAAAGTATTAACTCTATCTAGCCTGGGCTTTTTGATGTCTCAGAGCCTGTGGGATGGGTTGGGGGAGGGTAATTGCACCCTCCACCGTAACATTCTTGTTATTCATCCAATACTTGTGAAACGTGAGTCCATTGATAAATGTCGTAAGGGTTACAAGATGGTGGTGTCAATTTTTAATTGAAACATGTGACGTTGCCGTGACATCACAATGTTTAAATTTGTTAAGCATTTATAGCATTTCGTGATTTCTGTCTATGAGATGAGCACGAGAACTATAAACTCGAATTATTCCGATGGAAAAGAAAGGGGGAGACTTTGTGATAGTTATTGTTTTATGTTATGGTATGATGTATTGATGAAAAAATCCCACTAAGCATTGTGACTCAAAAGAATTATTGTTTGTATTACGATATTTACAAAGTAATAAATTTTCAAAGACTGCAAAATTCCCTGATAAAGAAGAAAAATTGTATTTACCAAAAATATTTCGTGTTGTCATGACAACATTTAATATTTACCGTTGTTGGTTACAGTAAAGGCAAAATGATCGGATAGGAAATCTAAATAGTTAATTTAGGTTACATATCTTCATTATTCAACGTACACTGCCTGGAATTTACAGAACTTTGTGTAAAGCTACAATTAAAGCATATTAAGGGACTCATTGCCCATGGTAACAACAAAAAATTCCTTATCTCGGTCGCACATTTAAATGTTTTCGTAAAAGAAACTGCATACAGAAAAATAAGGTGCTACTCTTTTGTATATAAACATATAATGAATATATGAACAAAAACATAATTGAGAAAAGGTTTTTCAAAACGTTTATGCTTTACCCATAATACACCATTTCTGACAAAATCTTATTGGATAGCATAAATTTCCACAAATCAAGTTGTGTCTTGAAAATCTTGATGTTTTTGTCATGATTACAAAGCTAAATAAAAAGTGTGAAAATGTTTTTGAACATCTGAAAACTAAAACTGAAAAACCAGCCATTCATTTCTTGGTTACCATGGTAACAGTATAAATCGTAGAGTAATAAATTCTATATCAAAAGATTCCTGATTAAATTTTTTTTTTATTTACCACCATCAATAACAATTATTTTTTGAAATATTTTTTTTATTAATTTTAATCAAATAAAAAAACATTTGCCTTTTTCTGTTTTATGTTTTATTCCCAATTTTCTAACCCTAACCCTACACCGTAACCCCATCTAAACTATGTTACCCCGTTCACACCTCCCGTCCATAAATCAATCAACCACACTTTTTTACATAAAAAAAATTATCCATATATTTCTTTAAATCAGAAACTCTATATTCTGTCAGTTCAAGTCAACTATCACAACCACTTGGTCACACAAGCAATCAATGCAAATTTTCTCATGTTTTCTTATTTTTTCAATCATGATAAAATTATATAAATAAAAAATGTTAAATTGTGAAAAAAAAATTAAATAATTAAGTTTATCTTGTGAGAAAAAAAAACTACTTAGAAACAAAACTAGTGACAAATTTACAAAAATTATCTAATGGGAAAAAAATTACTACTTAGAAAAAAAGACTGGGTTGAATTTTACAAGTAAAAATCAGAATTGAAACAAGAAAAAAACAACATCAAAAGAAAATAAGCATCAGCATCTTCATAAATCACCACCATCATAATCTAATTATTATATTATTGTGTTGGATATTACTATTATTAATAATCAATTTTAAACACAGCAACTCGATGTTCAGTAATTTTTATACAATAATAAGTCAGTGATTTGACATTACTGATTTCAGATTTGAAAAGATAACAAACATACACTGACGACCTAACCTGAAGTTTACAGTAGTCAGTATCAGTTTTATCAATATTCACTATTGCATGTGACGGAAAACTAAAGCTACTTGTTTAATATTATTCCCATAATATATAAAGTACAACGTTTTGGAAGGGTAGAAAGTTGTAGCGTTTATAATGAAATGCTTTTAAACTGTACAGATGGTCTTTTGCATTACAAAAGTCTTCACCCTATGTTATCTTCCTCCTATAACTTTGTATGCAGAACATCGGGTGAAGTAGGTCGTCACTTCTTCAGGTGCTTTTATCGTGGAAACTATCAGAGGTAAGAATTCCGCTTGTCGAAAGAACTGTTCAGTAATTCTTGGTTCCTCCATAAAAAAAGTAATCTGCTAGACTTTGTCAAAACTACAAAAGGCCATTTTGTTTATTTCCGAAAATTTTGTTGAGATCCGAGGGTGACGTCACTAGTAATTGGAAAATGCCAATCTCTCGGATCTATTTCAAGGTATGTTATCTAATGCTGACAAATGTAATTGGAATGCGTTCGGTGTGTAGATATACATAGAAAGAATGAAGAGAAAAATATCATATATATTCGAATCCCGCCAAGGGCTTATATATGATATTTTTCTCTTAATTCTTTCTATGTTATCTAATGCTGACCGTGTGGGAGAGTGGAATTGTAATTCGGAGAATCTTCATTCATTTAACAACAACAACAATTTAACTTTATTGTTCTATTATATACAGTTTACAACATCTGTTTAGCCTGCACATAGCTATTTGCTAGTCGAGGCAGACTAAAAACGTACAATAACTAATTACAAAAAAAGGT